>JAMKQA010043441.1:0-22644 GCA_024699735.1 Posidonia australis | reverse complement strand
AACCTAGGATAAACCCTAATCCAAACCCTAAACCTAGGTCAAATCCTAAGTCAAATCCCAAACCCTAAAGTCAAACCTCATGTAACTAATTCTAACAAACATAACCACTTCTTAACTAATTCTAACAAACATAACCACTTCTTAACTAATCTCCAACAAACTAACCACTTCCTAACTAACCCAACCACCTTCCACTCCAGTCCTAACAACCAACTAGGCCTATAAATACCCCCCTTATGTAAGGAGAAAGAAGGGGAGGAGACATTTGGAGCTTTTAGTTTTTTCTGTTAAAGTGGAGAGAGGTGAGCTCCCCCAGCCTTTCCACTCCCAACTTGAGCTACCAGAGAGTTCCTAGAAGAGAGAGGAAGCTCGTGGAGGTGAGAAACCTGAGTTCTCAGCCATCTCCGGCGAGCTCAGGTGGCCTCCGGTGAGCTCCGACTATCCATTCCACTGTCAGACCAGGTACGCTCATCCCTGACCTCAATTATTGTTAGAAATGCTCTCCTAGGTCACCTCCTATCTTCCTGGATCGTTTCCAATCAAGCTAGAGGCCTTCGTTGGTCGGAATCGCTCCCCGGACCTCGCCGTCGTCGTTTCCCGGCGATATAGGTGGGGGTGCTGGTCCAAGGCTTGTCCCTGGTCCTAGAACCCTAGGTCTTCCTCCCCTAGTCTCCCTCAAGCTATTCCGACCCTCTGCGTGTCGTTCCACTACCTCGCGGAGCCTCCAGAAGCTTGTCACGACGTTCGCCGTCGCTAGAGAAGAAGGCTAAACACAGCGACTGATCACGCATCCCCAACCCCGCTGCGCCACATTGATCGTCCAGAAATACTCCACGGTAAGCCTCCAATACACCAGAGCCACCAGGAGTGACATCTTGCTCTCCCAGTGCCCCCCAGACGCCGCCAGAAGTTGTTACCGTCGCTGGAGAAGAAGACATGTGGTCGGAGCTCGATCGAGAGTCCCGTGCGTCGCAACACCCTCAGGATCAGTGGAAAGTCTTCCTCTCCGCGTCATCGACCTTCCAGGAGCCTCGAATTGCTGTGTTGTGGTCTCCAGAGCTTGCTTGTTCCTCGACACCGTCGCCGGAGCAACCTCGATGGCGAGGGGGACGGGATGAGAGTTCCAGCCGTTGGGGATTAGATCCAGACCACCAGATCTTTTTCTTCTCCTCCCCTCTTGCTCACTGTGTCCTTTGATCTTATATCAGGCTTTGGGATGCTCCAGTGGAGCATCCCCGGCGATCGTCGACGGTTGTCGATCCCTTTACTTAAAAAAAAAAAAAATTAAAAAACCATTTTCCTTTAAATAAAATTCTAAGACTTTTCATCTGTTGCATTTAGGTCCTTTTCTCTATTACATTCAAGTCCTTTTCTTATACTTAGGTCCTGAATCATTTTTCATAAATCATTTGAATAAAGTTTTAACTGAAAATATTGCATTATGCTCCTTGAACATTCAAAATAATGTTTTCCAGGTTTAAAAGTTTAACAAAAACCCTCATACTTTCTTTTCATGCTTTTCAAACTAATATTTTTGCATAATGGATCCTGAACTTTTTTGAAATCTTTTTGAATGCATGTTTCTCTGGTTAAATTGCATTTTAGTCCCTATATTCTTCTGAAACTCCTCTGAATGCATTGTTTCTTTGGTTAAATTGCATTTTAGCCCTTGAACATTATTGAAAATCATTCTAAATGCCTAATTCTCTAATTAATTTGCATTTTAACCCCTGAACTTCAGAGAAACTCTTCTGAATACATTGTTTTTCGGGTTAAATTGCATTTTAGCCCCCACACTTTACAGATTTCACACTGAATGACTGTTTTCTAGGGTAAAATTACTGAATTGCCCCTGAAACTTTCATGGATCCTTTTTCTTGCATTTTTTACCCTGAATTTCCATTGAATGGCATTAAATGCATGTTTTAGTGGCAGAATTGCATTTTAACCCCTAGGAACCTTCATTTGACCAGAAATGTACATATTTACACATTTGACCCTAGATTTCTTCATAATTGCATAGAATGTGTTTTTCTATGTAGTTTTGATGATTTGGGCTTCAGAATTTGGATTTCTGCGCAAAAGCCCCTGGAATTTTCATTATCACACTATACATGCATTTTGCACATTTTGTTGCACTTTTTTATGCAAGTTTTCTTGCCTTTTCTTCCTTACATTGCGCACGCATTTTTGACTCGCTACGAACTTGGTTTACTCGTCGTTTCCCGGATTCTTTCCGATTTTTGTGTCATTTGACTTGATTTGGCTTTCCATCGCCCGAGGGCGTACAGTAAAAGGCTTATCAAAGCCGATATTGTCCCGAAATAAGGATTATTTCCCCCTTTTTGATTTTCTCGGATTTATCCCAATTTTCGCTGATTCGCGAGACGCCTTCCGAGAATTTCTCAATTTTCACGGTTTTCTTCATCGCCCAAGGACGTACAGTAAAGCAGCATTCTCAATGCCTACATTTGTCCTTCGGATTAACTTTTTCCCTTTATTTCATTTCTTCTCTTTGATTTGGCATGTTGTCAGTCATCATTAGCATGAGCATTCAAAATAAGCGAGCACACATTTAATAGACCATTGACAAGTAGGAAACCTAGAAAGACCGAGTTTTCTCGGGCACATGGGGGTGCCTAACCCCTTCCCCATGCGTAACCAGAATCCTTACCCTTTTTCTGGCCCGCATTCATTTTGTGTGTCATATCCATTAGGCACGGAGCACACATGTTTTTCTGCATCCCGTTTGCTTTTTGGTTTTCTTGTGTGTTTGGTTTTCCTCGTCTTTCCATTAAAAGACTAGGTGGCGACTCCTTTCCTTATTCTTTCTTATCTTTCCTTGGTGTCTCTGAGTCTAGTCTTTTTGTCCGGATTCACCATCTTCGCCGTGACCATATCGGGTCTCCTCGAGTGCTTCCATGCACCCGGTAGGGGAGAGCCGTGCAGGGTTCCACCGGCATGGTCACACATACTTGATGACATGAAAGTGACTAGTCATGACACTATTAGAATACTGTAATGACACCACTATGATAATGCAATGACACCACATGACAATGTAATGACACCACTATGACACATAATTGGGATAAACATACTAGAACAAAGTAGAGAAACATACCAACTTAAAAGGTGTCCTTGTCGAACATAGGCACACAAATTTGACGCAATTGATACAACTTCATCAACCATTTAAAATTTCTTAATTTATATTTTATAAACAATTGTTCCAAGCATTCTCAAATTACTCCACACTTAGGGAATCATAGGCTACATTCTACATAGTCATCTTTTCCATCTATCTCTTATTGGAGTCTACTTCTCTAAACTTGACAGGAATTTTTTTATTATATGTTTGAGGCACAATTGATACTTTGTTTGAGGCAAGACATGTTTTACTACTTGCATGATGACTTTTGACTGATTTGTAATTATGGCTTTGGGTTGAATACCATGCATGTATCTCAACCAACGTCTTAAACAACTACATGTAGTTTGAAATTGTCTCCTTCCACAGAAGTGCACATCAATTACCGTTTATAAAAAAAATATGTAACGCCCCACATTTTCCACAATAATTTAAAACAAATTAAACTACAGGAAAATTAAAGGCAAACAGTAAATATCTAACTACCAGGAACCTATGTGTGCGGCTAAGAGACTCCAGGCTATATGCACTACGCTAAACCTCTGCATGCCTGCCCCTGCAAACTAAAACACGAGGAAAAACGTATGAGTGACAAAAGTCACCCAGTACGCACCCCACAAAAACCGTGGAAAACAAAACTATAATCAATTTTCCTTTTAAATTCATTTCACAAACTATTTCCTCAAAACCTCACAAAACAAGCCCACACCGGCCAAAAGCACAATCAGGGTTCTACTAGCCCAAAAACACAAGCAAAGGCCCTCAATGGCCAAAACCACACACAGTGAATCGGAAAGCCCGGCGCCAGACAACCTAACTCTAGCTACATGTAGTCGGGAACTCCGTCATGCCACAAGACACCTCAACCTACGAACCACAACCCTAGCCTTGAGACAACAGTCAAGGAGTCTCATACCTCCAGGACCCGACGCCCCTCAGCTCAGGTTCTCGACCCCTGACCTCAACCAAGGAGTCGCGCCCGACCACCCGAGAATGTTGTCACATTCCCTGGTCCCGACGACACGGTCCCACGTTATCTCGGCCCGCACACAGAAAACCAGGAAAGCATTTTCCAAAACAGGCCAACTATTTCTTTGAAATCCATTTTCCAACACCATTTTCATATCTTTGAAAATGCTTCCAAAACCTCGGCAAAACGGCGCATCAAGGGTCCCAGGAGACCACCATTGACGGCCCACAATCCCTCTCAATGGGACAAAACAAACCAATTCGGAAAACCCTCAGAAATCAGATTATTGTAAACATATTTGGGCCCAGAATCGGCATGTCGAACACAGGTTCGGTATGCCGAAAATCCTTGGTTTGGTAGACCGATCTAGATCGGTCGACTGAATCTGGTCAATGGTCAACACTCAGGCCAAAATCGGTATACCGAAAATGGTTTGATCGACCGAAATCTCCTAATTCGGATGACCATCTAAAATTGGACAACCGAATTTCTATCAGAGGACCTAATCTGACAAAAAATGGCATACCGAATATACCGAAATGATTCGGTATGCCCAATTCTGCGAAAAGCAGAAAACAGCCTAAACCCTATAGTCCAAAATCGCCCCAACTGGGACCTCTGATCGGACTCTCTAAACAAACACCAAAAATCTTGCATAAAATATAAGATGTAGACCCTCGAGTCTACTCCAAATCCACACAAACAAAACCAAAATGCATTCACCATGCATCAAGATATAAAATCGCAAAGGCAAGAGGGTCAAAGTGACCCAAAACACACCAACCACCATAATTATCCATAAATGCCACAATAAATTCTCAAAAATTCTAAAACATTAAATTTAGCCTAGATTACATGCATCCTTGGCATTTCTACCATTTTACATGCTTTCTACACATTAAATAGGGGATACGTACCTAAAAATGTGCTCCGGCGATCTTCGATTGACTTCGGCAACCTCGCACGACCACGACCTCAGGGACGTTGCTCCGAAACTTCCTAGGCCACCACAAGCCACCACAGTGCCTCAGCTTCTCTCCCTCTCTCTCTCTCTTCACTGGCATGCGAATAGAAGAAGAAATAAGGGATGTAGGGGAGGATGGGTGGAAGGAGAAGGGGGTGGAGAAGGAGGAGGAAAGGAAGGGAAAGGAAGGTGGGGAAGGAGAGATGCACACCCACGGAGGAGGAGGAAAGAAAAAGAAGGGAGGAGAAGACGGAGACGGGCGATAGGGGAGTGCGGTGCGGCTTATAAAGCCTACGCACGCAGTAGCTAGAAGCGTGTTCACCTACACGTCTCAGCCACCGGCACACCACATGAGCACACCAGCCACTCTGCCCAACCACCAGCCACAGCAACCGGCCCACGGTGCGGGCCCTACAAGGACCCCACACGCACAGTGCCATAATGCACAGTGCCAACCACGCACAAGGATGAGCAAAAGAAGCCGGCCCACGAGACCCAATCCCAAAAGTACAAAATTACACAACGGGCCTAGGAACAGTAACACCTATCTAGGAATAAAATTCATAAAAATGTAAATAATTATAAAAATGAATTTTTATGGGTGTTACATCCTAACCCCCTTAAAAGAAAATTTCGCCTTCAAAATTACTAGGCGAAAAGATACGGGAACTGGGTTAGGATGGTTTCCTCATGCTCCCATGTGGCCTCCTTGGCTCCATGATGCCGCCATCGCACCAAAACCAGTGGAATCACCTTGTTTCGCAGCACCTAATCCTTGCGGTTAACAATCTCGATGGCATCCTCTACAAAGGACAGATCTTCCTGAAGCCCGTCTAACTGAACTGGGATCACATGAGAAATGTCAGCCAGGCACTTCCTCAGCATGAAGACATGGAACATGTCATGCACGGACGAGAACTTTGGTGGTAGATCCAACCGATAAGTGACCTCACCGATCCTTTGGGTGATCTGGTACGGGCCAATATAGTAGGGACTCAGCTTGCCATGCTTCCCGAACCTCATGACACCCTTGGTTAGCAACACCTTCAAGAACACATAGTCTCCCACTAAAAACTCCAGCGGTCTCCGCCTCCTATTGGCATAGCTCTTCTACCAACTCTATGCAGCCAACAGCCTGCTACGGATCAAATCCACCTTGTCCGCATACAACTGCACAAGCTCCGGACCAATCAACTAACACTCGCCAACTTCGCTCCAGCAAACTGGCGATCTGCATGGCCTACCGTACAAAGCTTCGTACGGCGCCATCCCGATGCTTGAGTGATAACTATTATTGTAGGTGAACTCAATCAGCGGCAAATGGTCCTCCCAACTCCCTTGAAAGTCTAAGGCACATGCTCTTAGCATATCCTCGAGTGTCGGGATAGTCCTTTTTGTTTGACCATCCAATTGAGGATGAAATGCTGTGTTATAATTGAGCACGGTGCCAAAGGCCTCCTGCAGAGTTCTCCAGAACATCGAGTTGAACCTCGTGTCTCTGTTTGACACGATGGACACCGGAACACCATGCAACCTCACCACCTCAGAGACATACAACTCTGCCAAGCGGTGCATCGGAAGCTTCACCTGAATGGCCAGGAAGTGAGCAGACTTGGTCAGTTGTCCATGATCACCCACACGGTGTCGTTCTTCCTCTGAGTCCGCAGCAAACTAGTCACGAAGTCCATCAAGATGTGCTCCCACTTCCACATAGGAATATCCAACGGCTGCAAGGTCCCTCTAGGTCTCTAGTTCTCTACCTTGACCAACTAGCAAGTAGTACACCTTGCCACATGGTCAACAACATCTCTCTTCATGCCAGGCCACTAGAAATTCCGCTTTAGGTCTCGGTACATCTTCGTACTACTAGGGTGAATGGTGTACCTAGACCGATGCTCTTCATCTAGTAACCTCTGCCTGGCTTCCTCATGCTAGGGCACATACAGACGCATATCATACCTTAGCTCTCCATATGCCCCAATGGAGAAATAAAGCTCTCCACCTGCCTCCATCTTCTCAAACATAACTTGAACAAACGGATCCTACTGCTGACAGGCGACAATAAACTCTAACAGCTTTGGGCGAACAAACAGGTTGGCCACCCAGGCACCAACCGATCCCCGAGCTTGATGCTTCGGCCTGTAGCTCACTAGATCCTCCAACATGGTCCAATCCTTGACCATCAGGCTCGCCATCACGTGCGTACGCCGACTCAGGGCATCGGCGACCACGTTGGCCTTGTCAGGGTGGTAGGACAGGCTGAAATCATAGTCCTTCAAATACTCCACCCAACGGCGCTGCCTTAGGTTGAGGTCCCTCTGCGTGAAAATATACTTCAAGCTCTGATGATCGGTGAAGACATCAAATTGCTCCCCTTAGAGATAGTGTCGTCAGAGCTTGAGAGCGAACACAGCAGTAGCCATTTCCAAATCGTGGGTCTGGTAGTTCTTCTCATGATCCTTCAGCTGGCGCAAAGCATATGCGATGACATTGCTATGCTACATCAGAACACACCCTAACCCAACACCATTGGCATCACTATACACAGTGAAGCTACTACTACCAGAAGGTAGAGTCAACACAAGGGCAGAAACCAGACGAGACTTCAGCTCTTGGAAGCTCGCTTGACAATTCTGGTCCCAGTAGAATGGAATACCCTTCCTGGTCAACTCTCTCAAAGGTGCGGCTATGGAGGAGAAATCCCTGATAAACCTCCTATAATAGCCCGCTAGACCCAAGAAACTCTTGATATCTGTCACAATCTTGGGTCGCTTTCAACTACTCACCGCCGCAACTTTGGTAGGATCCACTTTGATGCCTTCTCCAGAAATCAAATGGCCAAGGAACATGACTTCGCTCAGCCAGAACTCACACTTAGAGAATTTGGCGTACAACGATGATGCCTCAGAGTATCCAAAACCGCCCTCAGGTGCAAGGTGTGAGTCTCAATATCAGGAGAATAGATCAGCACATCATCAACAAAAACCACAACGAAGTAGTCTAGAAAAGGCTGAAAATCCTATTCATCAGATCCATGAACGTAGCCGGTGCATTGGTCAAGCCGAAAGGCATGACCATGAACTCGTAATGCTCGTACCATGTCTGGAAAGCAATCTTCTGAATGTCTGAGGCTCGCATCCTCAACTGGTGATACCCTGACCTCAGATCAATCTTCGAGAACACCGATGCAGACTGCAACTGGTCAAATAGGTCATCAATGCGGGGCAAGGGATACTTATTCTTCACCGTGATCTAGTTCAGCATCCGATAATCTATACACAATCGGAGTGAACCATCCTTCTTGCAGACGAACAAGACAGGCGCTCCCCACGGAAACACACTCGGCCTGATAAACCCCTTGTCCAACAACTCCTGCAACTGAGTCTTGAGCTCTCGCAATTCCACTGGCGCCATGCGATAAGGGGGCTTCGACATAGCATCAGAACTGAGGATCAGATCGATCGAGAACTCTACTTCCCTGTGAGGTGGCATACTAGGCAAATCGTCAGGGAAAACGTCGAGATATTCACACACCACAGAGATATTGTGAACACCCAACTCAGGAGA
This sequence comes from Posidonia australis, assembly GCA_024699735.1. Lineage (NCBI taxonomy): Eukaryota > Viridiplantae > Streptophyta > Magnoliopsida > Alismatales > Posidoniaceae > Posidonia > Posidonia australis. Next base: position 13,992 of record JAMKQA010043441.1, on the reverse strand, counting down.
AGTGGAGGTAACTATACTAGCTAGATACCCCACGCAACCCCTAACCAAAGACTTATAAGCCTTCATAGCTGGAATGACTAGCTTAGGCTCACCCTTACACCCACCTTGCACAAAGAAAGACCCATCCTCAGTAGACACTTAATAAACTCTCTTCCAAGCACAGTCGATGAAAGCGGATTGCTGCGCCAACCAATCAATGACGAGTATCACATCGTACTCCTTAATGTCAGTCACGATTAGGCTGGTGTCGAACTCTCTGCCATTCAGCATCAAGTCGACAGACTGCAGATGCCTCCATGCCAAACTGTGCTCCCCTAGCGGTGTCACTACATTGAGATGAAAGGCCAGTCTAGCTTCTCTCTCTCTCAACTCTGCCGCGAAAGACTCAGAGATAAAGGAGAAAGAACTCCTTGAGTCAAACAACACTTTGGCCATCCGACCAGCCATAATAAAAGAACCTGATGGCCAAACAAAACAACACCACACATCCATACAATCAGGCAGATGTCCAGATTACAAGGAGATTACAACATATCTCAGAGGGTTATAGAACCAACTATTCATCCTTACCCTCAACAACATCTCTCGAAGACTTAGCGCCTGGAGTTGCAATGGTGAACACACGTCCCCTAGTCGATTGCTGTGGTGCGCTTCCTACCTTCTTAGGCGGTTCCAGACAAGATCTCTGAACGTGTCTCGCCTTCCCACAATTATAGCACACCACCGGAGCTGAGGTCTGCCTAGGTTAAGGACAATATGCAGTGATGTGGCCCACCTGACCACAGTTGAAGCACTAGTTCCCATCGGGAGCACTGGACCCTGTCTGACTGAGGCTAGATCTGCTAACCCCAACAAAACTCCGCTGGCCCGCAGAGGAAACACTGGACCTCGCCTTCTGCTTCTTATCAGGGCTACCTGAACTACTGGCACTTGGAGGATCGAAGAAAGAGAACTAGGAGATAAAAGAAGATTTACCTTTCCCCTTGGGACGACTCTCCAAAAACTTCTGATGCTTCACCTCGAAGCGGTAAGCCATCCCAACCATGTCCTCCACAATCTGGCACAGACAGCCCATCACCTTCAACCATAGCCCAGGGTTCAAGCTGTCTAGAAATCTCTGCGCTCGCTCCTCCTCAAACTCATAGGCAGGAGCAAAGAGTTCCAACCGGGCGAACTTAGTCTCATACTCTAGCACCGACATCATGCCCTGCTCCAAACTTCGAAAATCTCAAAGAAGCTGCTCCTTCACATGAGCGGGAAAATACTTGTCATAGAAGGCCACCTTGAAATCCTTCTACTGGATGCTAATAGTGACTGAGTCCAGAAACTTCAGCCGCCTCACAGACTTCCACCACCTATCTGCCTCACTATCCAGCAGGTAGGTAGCCAGCCGCACCCAATGCTCCTTTAGGCACACCATGCTCTCCAGCATCTTCGCCACCTTCTCCAACCAGGCCTCGCTCTCCTCAGCATTGTCCTTGCCCTTGAACGACAGCGGACGAAGCTTCGTGAACTAGTTTAGCCATGGCTCGCTGGCAATACTCTTGTTGAACGTGTGAGAAATCTCGTGTGCCAAACTCCTCAGTTCCACATGAACTGCCTTCCATCCGCCTACGTCCTCTTTGGGCTCGGTCTCCTCGATAGAGGCCTTGCTGTTACGACCACGAGGAGGCATCCTACCAGAGAAAGGCAAAGTACCTCACCACAAACAAAGCAACAACCAGAAAACCATGACGAAAAATTAGGTGCAGACTCTACAATGCATGCAAAACCTATGGAGTCTCTAGACCGGACACCCTAGGTGTAGTACTAACCTACTGCGACCTAGTGAACCTGGAGCTTTGATACCAAAATTGTAATGCCCTACATTTTCCACAATAATTTAAAACAAATTAAATTACAGGAAAATTAAAGCCAAACAGTAAATATCTAACTATCAGGAACCTGTGTGTGCGACTAGTAAACTCCAGGCTATATGCACTACGGTAAACCTTTGCATGCCTACACCTGCAAATCAAAAACAGGAGAAAAAACGTATGAGTGACAAAAGTCACCTAGTACGCACCCTACAAAAATTGTGGAAAACAAAACTATAATCAATTTTCCTTTTAAATTCATTTCGCAAACTATTTCCTTAAAACCTCACAAAACAGGCCCACACCGGCCAAAACCACAAATGGGGCTCTACTAGCCCAAAACCACAAGCAAAGGCCCTTAATGGCAAAAACCATACATAGTGAGTCGAGGAGCCCGGCACTAGGCATCCTAACTCTGGCAACACGCAATCCACCGAGGAGCGACCACAGCGCTCTACACTACCACGGTGACGGCTACCCTGTGTAGGAGCATTCACCGTCCCACGATTCTCCCTCTCTGGAGAACCCTCAAAAGCCAACCCCTCCATGGGAAGGTTGTCCTGTCTCTCAGGACGCTATCAGCTACGGGACACGTGTCCCACCCACACTGGCCACTACAGGGTCCGCCTCCTCACGGTGTCCTTCACACACGGTGCTCAGGAGGGAGTGTCATACCTCTACACCCGACGACACCTGAGCCTTAGTGCTCACAGTGATAGCAGGAGTATCATACCTCCCCGTCATGCCGCAAGACACCTCAACCCGCAGACCACAACCCTAGCCTTGAGACAACAGTCAAGGAGTCTCATACCTCCAGGACCCGACACCCCTCAGCCACAGGTATCAAGGCCCCCGACCTCAACCAGGGAGTCGCACCCGACCACCTGAGAATGTTGTCACATTCCCTGGTCCCAACGATATGGTCCCACACTGTCTCGACTCGCACACAGAAAATCAAGAAAACATTTTCCAAAACAAGCCAACTATTTCTTTGAAATCCATTTTCCAAAACCATTTTCATATCTTTGAAAATTTTTCTAAAGCCTCGGCAAAACGGTGCATCAGGGGTCCTAGGAGACCACCACTGACGGCCCACAATCCCTCTCAATGGGACAAAACAAACCAATTCGGAAAACCCTCAGAAATTAGATTTTTATAAATATATTTGGGCCCAAAATCAGCATGCCGAACACAGGTTTGGTATGCCGAAAATCCCTGGTTCGGTAGACCGATCTGGATCGGTTGATAGAATCTGGTCAACGGTCAACACTCAAGCCAAAATCGGTACATCGAAAATGATTTGGTCGATCGAAATCACCTGATTCAGACGACTGTCCAAAATCAGAGGACCGAATTTCGACTAGAGGACCTAATCTGACAGAAAAATGGCATAACAAAATGAATCGGTATGCCGAATTCTACGAAAAGCAGAAAATGGCCCAAACCCTACTGTCCGAAATTGTCCCAACTAGGACCTCCAATCAGATCCCCTAAACAAATACCAAAACTCTTGCATAAAACATAAGATGTAGACCCTCAAGTCTACTCCAAATCCACACAAACAAAACCAAAATCCATTTACCATGCATCGAGATATAAAATAGCAAAGGCAGAAGGGTCAAAATGACTCAAAAACTCTGGCGAACACCGGCTACCCCACACGACCACCGCCACACCACGACCTCAGGGACGTCGCTCCGGAACTTCCCAGGCCGCCACGAGCCACCACAACACCTTAGCTTCTCTCCCTCTCTCTCTCTCTCTCTCTTCACCTGCGTGCGAACAGAAGAAGAACTAAGGGATGTAGGGGAGGATGGGTGGAAGGAGAAGGGGGTGGAGAAGGAGGAGCAGGAGGAAAGGAAGGTGGGGAAGGAGAGATGCATGCCCGTGGAGGAGGAGGAAAGAAGAAGAAGGAAGGAGAAGACAGCGACGAGCGGTAGGGGAGTGCGGTGCGGCTTATAAAGCCTACGCACGTAGTAGTTGGGAGCATGTTCACCTGCACGTCTCAGCCATCGACACACCGCATGAGCACACTGGCCACTCCGCCCAACCACCAGCTACAACAACCGACCTGCGGCGCGAGCCCCACACGAACCCCACACTCGGGCCCCACACGCATAGTGCCAACCATGCACAAGGACACGTAAAAGAAGCTAGCCCACGAGACCCAAGCCCAAAAGCACAAAATCACACAACGGGCCTCGGAACAATAACACCCGTTCAGAAATAAAATTCATGAAAATGTAAATAATTACAAAAATGAATTTTTACGGGTGTTACAAAATAGAAGTACACATCCAAGTAATACATAATAGCCATGGTAGTTAACCCTAACAAGGGGGATGAATGGCATATCCCACTTGTTCACCAAATATGTTGTGTCAAAAGACACCACATTGCCAAAATATTTATATGCAAGTTTTGATCTTGCATTCACCTAGAAGGCATTCTTTAGTTTACTTGTTTTGTCCAAATCTATCATGTAAAAGAAGTTTTGGTTCTGCTTATACATGTCAAGGGAGTAAGCATGAATTACTTCAGTGTCCCTCATACCAAGTTAGAGGGTTCTTATTGTTTTTACGGCATTCCTATAATCTTCCTCGTAGAATGACACATGTTCGTGCCCACCAGCTCCTACAATAAATGAAGCCATTGTCTTACATATTGGTATACCTACAAAGTTATTATTCGTAATTACTCTCTTATGTAAATATATCACCTTCCTCTTTGAATGTGGTAACCGCATTAGCGACTTGTCTAGTGTTTCATGGTTATACTCGTTGTTCACGTATGTTACCTAGTATTTGCCATTATTGTGTAGTCAAATCATTATTTGAGCTTGGCATTGTGTCTTTGTCGAAAGCTTCATTCCATACAATAAGTCTTGAGGCTTTATTGGGGCTTTTTCTTCTTTGCAACAAGCAAATGTAGCTCTCTTTTATGGATTATTACTTGTACCAGCTATCTTATAGGAATGTCGTATCTTCATACCAAACCTTACACTATTTGGATAAGTTATGTAGTACTTCAGACTATCATAGAATGATTTAAATTCTATCCCAACCATAGGAGTCATTGGAGTTTTATCTTGAGGAAGACTTTAACTATAAGAAAAGCTCAAAATTACAAAGACATATGTCTTTGCTAAGTCCTCGTGTGATCCTCGCTAAAGGACTTTGCAAGAACATTCTATAATGTCCTCACAACATAACTCCTGGCTAAATGCAAGGATATTTCCTCGCAATGTGTACATGATTGCTTGTGTGAGGACACAGCAAGGATATATCTCCTCATCATATGATTGCTATCTCCTCGCCAAATGCTCGCCATGCCCTCACTAACATTGTAAAATATAATCGTCATGCTAAAAATCACAAGGACTTTACCTTACCATGTCCTCGCTAATTATGCAAGAGACAACTAGTTTGGCAAGGACATTGCAAGGTAAAGTCTTTTCAATGTCCTTGCGACTCTGGGTAATTGAAAAAAAATCAACGTATTTCATTAGAAATTACCTAAATATACTTGCTTAAGTCTCATTCTAATGTAATCACAAATATACTAAATCACACACATCACACATCCACATATTTTGTAAAAAAAGTACCAATTAATATTACCTGAAATGACTTTACTTATTCATAAAATACAACAATGAATATAAAGTAGAACATCTACTTCAAGTTATATAATATAACATCAATCATAACGATATAATACATGTCATCTTCTTTTTTTATCAACTTACTTTCTTTTACTTTTTTAGGAAGATCTATGGATGAAACAGCAGTCATGTGTATGCTCCTTATAATGTTTATTATCGTCACTCAATAAATCAACTTCATGCTTGTCCTTACATATTCTAATCATAAAAAACAAACTTATAATATGTTATGAATAATAACCATTATATTTGTAGACACCTCGGTTTCCAGCCAATGTTGGCAGATGAACTCGACAGAGAGTGCTACTGGATGGTTGACCTAGTCCTATCCCTATTCCCCAACCAAGCCCATAAACCTAAACCAACCCAAAACCTCAAATTATTCTTAAACGCCACTCACTTACTAAGCCTAAATCCTGAAACCCAGCCTGTGTGCTCTGCCCTACGCCATGCACGACCCGATAGTGCGGCCCAAGCGCACGTCAGGGCCAGGCTAGTCTGGCAAGCGCCACTTGACTTGTCGCTTTTGTTGTACAACATTGTACCTCCTACAAGCAATGTTACACATGGAATGCCGACATGTCCGCCGACATGCCTAACACCTCTAGAGCCTTCCCACGCCCTATCTCCACCACCACCCTGCATCGCTCCCACCGTCACGCAAAGCCTATGATGGTCCAGCGAGCCATTCCCTGCAGCCTCCTGACTCGCTCACCTCACCAGGCCAGCTATCCACCTACCACGCCAGAGCAGGCCACCAAAACCCCTCAAGCCCCTTCAAACAGACAGCCCAAAAAGCATTTACGAGAGGAAGAGTCGAGGGAACCCATAGAGAGCTTTGTCGGAGAATTTGAATGCAACACCTGAGCCAACAGAGATCCTTCTTCCGGAGCACCAAGGAAGCTTCCCAGCCAACTTTCGAGCTCTCTCGACCCCCTCTGAACCAGTCCTTTCCCACGTGACAGCTGTCCCTGTCACCCTCGTTGGAGTCCTAATTGCCAGCACGAAGGAAGACAACCAACCACCACCACAGTTATCCATTTCACCCATATGATAAAGATAGCCTGGCAGATTAGCTTTACATTCCATCTATGTTTCTCGTTGCTTTCCATTGTTTGCTGCATCCCACATCTTCCACCGCTAACAGACGTCAAATGCCGACACGAGGCCACTTTGGCCATTGAACTCATGACCCTAGTGTCCCAATGGCTTCCCCTCTTCTCCCTTCATTCCTCGGAGCGATCGAGTCGACCCCCCTAGCTGGAAGCCTCTCGTGGAGGGTCATCGAAGGATGGTCGGCACTGACATTGGCGATAGGGGATAGGGAGGAGAGCTCATAGCTTTCTGATGTTTTCCTTGCATTTGCATCCCTTCATGGTAGTCTCCTCAAGCTCTCAGACGCTCCCATTGGCCCGGTGACACCCTGCTCTCCGAGGAGGAGGCGATGAAGGAGGTAGGCCTGGCCCCCTATTCCACCTGCGTGCCCCGATAGCACGCCTCACATGCACATGTCGGACAGGGCCTGGATGGGGTCAAGCCTAACCAAGCCAAAGCCAAACCCTATCTATTTAGGTTACTCCTGCATGTTTGCTTCTTTTACCATGGTTCGACTCTTTGATTTGCTTATATCTCATGATTTTACTTGATTGTTCCCTGATGAAGTGGCTTTTCTCGATTCTTAGCCCATGCATGAGTCCCAGCCCGATATACTTTCCCTTCATCTTAATAGTCATTTGCATTGTATTTCTTGTGTGCCTGGGATAAGGCCATGATGGCAAATAGCCATGGCATCTCTGGGAAGCGCATTGTGGCTGTGTGTGTCACTTGCGTGTCGCTAATGTGCGTGTCATCCAGGGGTAAAATCTAGCACAACTTAGCCATTGGTCCCACCACACCTGTAACCTTTGTTTTTGTTTTATGCTTCCTGCTTTGATCACATTTAGTTTTCAACATGTCATGTTTCCTTAGTCATATAGCTTATTTCTCTTGCATCATCCATATGATCACACTAATTGGCATCTAAGTGCCTACATTACCATGCATGCGAGTGAAGATCTTGAGAAAGACTGACTCGTCGGGCGTACGAGGGTGCCTAATACCTTCCCCATACGTAATAGGAGTCTTTACCCTTTCTTTGGTGCAATGATCCATGTGTTGCATCCATTTGGCATGAGTCATCTTTTTTTTGCATTCAGTTTCAAGTTTTAATTTTCCAATACGGTTTTCCTCATCTTTCCGTTTTGAATAGACTAGGTGGCGACTCCTTTGTTTTATCTCCATATCATTTTTCTGGTGTTTTCGAGCTGTCTCTCCATCCTCGGATTTGCCGTGGCCTCACCGATCTCCATGCGACCTCGATCGCATGGGAGTGCGGTTTCCCTCTACCAGCATGGTCACAATAATATAAGGTTTAATTCAATATGATAAATGCATATCGAAAATTTCAAAACTATATAAAACGTTACCTATAAGTTGGTCCTCCAAAGTATTTATTTCATCCCATATTTCTAAACGTATTTTGGTACGTATACCCTCCTCCAATGTAGTCACCATCTCTGATAACTGGAAATAGAAAAGTCTTAATCAAATAGGGCAAAAGCTTGAGTCGAATATCTGAATTGCGTAGTAGAAATCATAAATGAATGATTAGTAGACTTATCTAAGTGGTATGGATGGAAACCACCTAGACTTTACTTTCTTAATGAACTACTTATGTTTCTTTCATTGGAAACTTGCTTCCAAATTTTCTTGTCAAATGTTGGGTGTTCACAAAGCTTATATTTTTTTTGGTACAATTCATTACATCTATCCTGTAAAAATAAATACGAGAGGTTAGTTAGAGATGATAAAATAAAAATGTATATTAATGCGACCATGCCGACACTGGCCTTTCGTGGTGAGGGAGCGCAGGAAGGATCGAAAAGGTCATGGTGAAGATGGTAAATTCGAGGAAGGACACTCGATTCGAAAATACCAAAGAAAACACGGAAAAAGAGGACGATAAGGGCAAAACAGAGTCATCACCTAATCTATTAAAAGCCGGAAATACGAGGAAAACCAGATGTGATAAAATGCAAGAAAACAATGCAAAATAAATGCAAATGTATGCATGAATGTGTATGCATGCTCCGTGCCTAATGGATGCAATACATTGGTTATTGCAGGTTAGAGAAAGGGTAAGGACTCCTGTTATGCATGGGGAAGGTGTTAGGCACCCCCATGTGCCTGAGAAATTGGTCTTTCTAGGCTTTCGCTCACTTGTGTGTCGCCGAATGCAAATGATCATGTATGCTTGCTAGGACTAAGATGAATGTATGCTATATGCCATGTTGATGCAAGTGATGTGAGTGAAGTGCAGAGGGGGCAGGAATGATATGACCTCAGTATGCTCAGAAACGCTATGTGAATCCTGGACCATCGGTCAAAAGGATTTGACATAGTAATCGTTATCACCCTAAATGCAAGTGTGTCATGACGCATGATGCGAATGTCATGGTGCATGAGGTATAAAATGCTAGAGAGTGAGCTACGTGGTGTATCATGCATGATGGCATAAGTCATAAGCATGATTAATGTAGATGCAAGTGCATGTGTCTGGATGTATGGATATGAAATGCAAATGGATGGGATAAGCGAGTAAAGGCTCAGGCCAGCTGCTTGTTCTGTCCCTGGCAGACCCGCGCAAGCTTGTCGCGCAATCGGGGTGCACATGCTAGTTACAAAACAAGGTAGCGAACTAGTGAGTTTTGCCCTTGCTCCAGGGGAAATGTAATGGTGCAAATGGCTAAATGGATGCATGGGCCTCTAGAGTATTCTACCATGAGTAGATGCATACTATGGATTAGGTCCTAAGATGCATGGATATGTGATGGTAAAATGAATGAGGTGGGTGGTGCTAGAGCTCATCCTAACAGCTTGTTCTGTCCCTCGCAGAAGCGCACATGTTGAACGCGCAACCACGACATGCCTGTCAGAGACAGAACAGAGTTGCGAGCTTTGCCGATTGGCAAACCCACATGCGATGATCCTAAAACGAATGCTATGCATGCATGAGCTTGAGGGTATGCTGGGGAATTTCCTACATGCTTGGATGCATGGATGACCTAGTGGACGCCCCCACCCACCTACGTCGTCGGAGTTGGGTTCCGACGTCACTAGAGGTAAGGAAGACGACGTAAATGGTCGGAATGCATGGTGAAATGAAATGCAATCATGCAAGGAATGACATGACAAAGATGCAGGATGAAAAATAAAGAAGAAAACGGGCTTGTATAGCAAGGGGGAAGATTACCTGTGTAGTGGATTGTCCTCTCCAGCGGTGGCTCGCGGCGGCGTTTCTTCGGTGACTGGCGCACGATGACTACGAACGCAGGTCCGGAGGGCTGAGGAGGTGTTGCAGAAGGCTCAAGGAGGCAATGTGGGGTTGGTGCGGCTGTGGTGGTGGTTTGGGCTACGTGGCTGATTTCTGGTCGACGGAGAAAGGTGGAGGAATGGATGGTGACGGCTTGCAGAGTGTAGGACACTTTGGTGAGAGGGGAGGCTCTACTGGAAGGGTTGGACGTGCTCTAGCGCAAGGCAGTCGATGCCTGGTCGAGAGGGAGTTGTGTTGTATGCTGGATGGCCGGAAATGGGTAGCTTGCGGTGGTGGTTGCTCAGGAACAACTGGAGCTCTGGGTTGGGTGTCGAGAGGGGCCAAAGGTCCAAGAGAGGCAAGAGTGCCATGAGTGGGGGCTCGTGGCTAAGGGGAGGTCGTTTTTGAGGAGGTTGATCGCGTGTGTAGGCGATGGCGTGCTGGGGTCACCGGCGAAAGGCTGTTGGTTGTAGGCGGCTGGCGGGGCATGGCCAGGGCGTGGGCGGCGTGGTGGTGGCAGAGGCGTCTGGCATGCGAGGCGGCAGTGGAGTGATGCAACGTCCTAACTCGTACCAGGTACGATGACAACAACGGGTCAAGCAGCTTGCATAGGACAGCCCTGGTCCTCCCGCACATCCACGACGCACGATCAGGTCGCGCATCCCACTGGCACAGGGTACACAGGTTGGATTCTAGTGTTGGGCCCGGTGTTTTGGGCTTGTTTAGGTTGGTTTGGGTTGTTTTAAGTGCTAAGGACTGATTTAGGGTGAAACGGTTGGTTTTAGGGTATCACAGGGGTGGAGTGCCTCGTTGCCACTGGAGCGCGCTCTTCTAGAGAAATCCTCTACGTATGGCTACCAAAATGGGGTGTTTACAATTAATAAAGTAATCATAAATACTTATAAGTGTATCCTTCGCAATAGGAATTGACCACGCTTGTTCTCCCCTCCCACTAGTTTGTGATGTAGTCCATCATTCTGCTACCATAGGTTCTCTACATAGTTGAGTAGTTTGTAATAATTTAAACATATGTTATTAATTAAAAGGATGTCTTGTTTACAATTTTATTTCAACTATGCTCTTTTATCCTTACTAACTCAACATGAAGGTCATTGTGACTTTTTAACCGGCTTGTGGAACGAATTTCTTACTTTCCGTTGTTTATCTTAACTCCACCGTAGAGCTTCTTTGGATTTCTACATTAATAGCAAAAAGATAACTGAATTCATTTTACCTAATTTTAACATAAAACAATAATATATGTATTAATTCCTATATATACAACAATAGATACAACTCCAATTTAATATAAACATTAATTACCTCTTTGCTGTATACTAAGGTGGAGGAAATGCTTTGGTTGCTTGATAATCATTATGAGGCTTAAGGCACTTTCTATCCTTGCCCTATAGTATATATCATTTTTTTTTCTTCATTAATTTTTTTAAAGGAACATAAAATCCTCCTTGATATATCTAGGTGAAAGAATAAACATGCTCTGTATAAATCTAACATGATTTTTAATTTAATATACTGATTGTTTACACTAAAGATAACTCTAATTACTGATAATTTGTTTCCATTAGTGCATCAAACATTCTCTCTCTCAATTGGATGCAAATGTGTCCATCGGTACTTGATGGTTGATGTGTAAGCTATAAATATTTTTGTGATCTCAGATGAGTTACTGTATTAAAATAATTTCATTATATTAATTACCTACAGCTGGAAGGAGAGAAAACAACTTAGATTGGACCTGACGTGTAACACTACGTTGTGAAGTAGTATTATGCCTAATCATACGTGTAACACCTCGAACCTGGGTACATTCCCAAAACTATAGTATCAGTAGTAATTATAATAATTACAGTATAAATAAAACAATTGTAACTACCTAAGGCTCACCTTATTAGGAACTATGTGCAGCTAGTGGCTCCAAACTCGGGCACTAGGACTGGACTGCGCCACAACCTGCACCTGAAAACAAAATAAAGCACATGTGACTAACATCTAAGTCACCCAGTACGTGCCCCATACACACACAAAAACCTTGCCAAAACTACAAGAGACATAAATCTCAATTTCATAAAACTTGGTTTCCAAAACTCTTTTCAAAATATCATTTTGTTTTCATTGTCTGGAATTTCTATCCAAAACCATGCTCTTTCAAAACCCTACCTCTTTTTCTCAATTTCATGCATTTTCAAATCTCTTATGCATCTCGAGAAATCCACGTTCTCGACCAAGTCCAGCCTAAAACACAAGGCCTCACAAGACTCAAAACAAAACCATATACATTGGTTGGCAACTGGTTCAAAACACGATTCTCATTTATTGCAAGAACTTGGCTACTCCTTAAGCCAAATCCCACCCTAGCTCAGACCACACATTTCCATTTACTTTTCTTTATTTGGTGTTACTTTGATTAGAGGTAACTAGACACACAAACAGTAGGCGAGGACCTCATTTTCCTTACCTCCCTACACTGCTGTGATGAAGTTTTCCATGCGGGAGGACATCGCCTCGTCCAACAGGCCTCAATTTCGTTTTTGTATACACATGGATACGTCTTTTCCTGACGTTCCATCGATGAGCTAGTCACCTAGGTTCATACACCTAGGTCAGCCTACACTGTCTCAAGTCTCGATATCCACGGTTATGTCTGACATTTGTTTTCATAACAGATTGCTGACACCAAATCTCGTAGATCCGTACAGGCAACTACGGTCATATCTGACAATTGGTCTCATTGGAGTCTCATACTCTTACTACATTGCCGACACTAATCCCTCGTGGCTCCAAAACATATTATCATTTTCTTTCAAAACTCTTGGGTTTTCTTTTTAAAATCATTACACATTCTTGTTTTATTACAAGGAATCATTCCCTTGCAAACACGACCCTCCATTGGGGTCCTAACTCATTCACACAAAGCCATGCATTCATATTTTTCATTGGATCACATGCCCAAAAATCTCATAAAACAAGCATTTAACCAATTTCTTTCTAAATATTGGGGCCTCAAGCCAAAACCATATTTGAATTCATTTATTCACATTCTATATTCCTCTATGTCCTTTACATGGGGAAAACATCATTAATACATGCCCATTATCCATTTAAAACTATATTTTTTCATTTTAAATACACATTTATTCATATGAGCCAGAGGTCTGATTTGGCAGACCAAACTAGATTGGTATACTGAACTGGGCATCAGACACCCAGAATGGTTGCTTGAAATTGAGATTCGGTCATCTGAAAATTCCTACTTCGGGCGACCAAAATGCCTTCGGTCGACTGAAGTCCCATGAAACGAAAGATCGAATATTTTCAATCAATCAAATTCGGGTTTTTGGTCGAATATTGACAACAAAAAGGTATGTCGAACCCAAATTGGCATACCGAAATGTCCATTTCTAGAAGACCTCCCTTGAGCCCTAGCCAACCATTCGTTGAATTTGGGACCGACGGTGGACCCATTTCTGATCAACCACAAATCACAATAAAATAACCAAATGTAGGGCTCTAAGTCTCCTACCATTTGGGGCAAAATTCATTCAAATCCATTCCTCATAGCTCTTGGAATAAAATCAAAAACCAACAAGAGTACAAAACACATATCTTGGCATATAACTCATAAAAAATCCCCAAAAGTCCACAAAATTCATCCTAACCACATGAGCTCTACACATTCATGTTGTTCTTCGCATTCCCATCATTTCTACTATTTTTCCATGATTTATTATGCATTTCATGATTTTCACCCATTTAACTTATAATCGTTTATTTACTAAACGAGGGGGAAGGAAGGGGGTTGCGTACCTCTTTGGGATTTCCGATGACCTACCTGCACTCTAGCGAGCTTCCTCGCACCTTCGATGAAGCCTTTCCACCGGTGATTTGTGCGTAAGGCTCTTGTTCCCTTGACATACCCCTCTCTCTCCCTGGTTTCATTGGTTTCTCCCTCTCTTGATGTCAGTGCCTTCACCCTCTCCTCCTCCTCTTCTCTTATCTTCTCTCCTCTCCACAAATCTCGTCGATCTGTCCGGGGGGGGGGGGGGGGGGGGGGGGGGGGGGGGGGGGGGGGGGGGGGGGGGGGGGGGGGGGGGGGGGGGGGG
>JAMKQA010043440.1:0-20177 GCA_024699735.1 Posidonia australis | reverse complement strand
CCCCCCCCCCCCCCCCACCTCTGTCACCGGAGTTTGGCGACGGCGGGGCACCGGAGGGCGATCCAGATCAGAGAACACCTCTGGATCGCTTGGGATCGCACCAGAAACAGAGAAGAAAACCTAGAGGCTATGAATTAAGACTGGAGGAGCTCAGAGAGTGTACCTGGTTGGAGACAGTCCGTTGGAGCTCTGAGTTGCTCCTCAAGGTCTGGATTCTTCCTCTCGCTCTCTACTCTCTCAGAATTCTTTCTGCTCTCCTTCTCATGCTGTGGAAATGTCTTGAATGCTCCCTCTCGTGTGTCTCTTCTGAATTGTTGGCTGCCTCCTTATATAGGCCACCGGAACCCAACAACCTGCAACAGATTCAACGCGCGACACCCAACAGAACAGCAACAACCTCCGACAGCCATTACGCCAGCTCTGCAGACAGCCAACGGCTGTCCCCCAAGCGCTCCGATTTGCTCCCTTGCCCGCCGACAGAGATGGACGGCGATCCTGGCCTCTCCGGCGAGCCATCCGACGGCTGAGGGTGCTCTGACTTGTTGGCTGGATCGACAGTGAGATGATGAGCTCAATAAGGAGGTGGATTTAGACTGATTTCGTGAGGCTTGGTGGAGAGAATGGGTTCAATGAAATGTGGTGAATTTGACAAAAAATGAAGAAAAAAGAAGATGGTTTAATGTGGGTGAATAAAATTTTGGTTTCAATTAGACTAAAATGATGGTTAAATTGAATGTTGTCTGATGTTATTGGCTTTGGGCCAAGGTGGACTCATTTTGGCTCAATGGGCCTAAGTGGGCTTCATGGGCCTATGTGGGCCTTGTGGGCCCCCATAGACCCAGATGGGTTTAGGTGGGCCCATATGGACCAAATGGGTCTACATGAATTAATTGGCCTGATGAGGGTTTGAGCTCTGCTACCACATCTCCAACCTGCAAAATCAAAAAATTGGGGTGTCTACACCACCAAAGCAGCCAGAGCCACTGATGTGCCTTCGGTGAAGCTTGGATCGCCGTTGATCTCTGTCGGCGATCAAGGGGGCAGCAGGGAGGCAACGGTTTGGGTTCCTGTTAGTTTGTTAGGTTGTTACGAGTTTAGTTAGTGAGTTAGGTAGTTAGTTAGTAGTCTGTTAGGACAGTTAGTGGTTTGTTGGGTTGGGTCACCGGGTTTCTTCACCTATAAAAGGAGGGGTAGAGGCATAGTTTGAAAAAGCTTTTGGGATCCAGAAAAGACTTTTGGGCGCAAGAGAGAAGAGAGCTGAGAGTGCCAGAGAATTCCAGGGAGAAAGGGAAGCTCGCAGAGAGGAGAGAAGGAGATTCCAGGCGCTCCGGCAAGTTGCAGAGCTCCGTCAAGCTAGGTACGCCCCTCTCTGATCCCATTTAGCTCTGAGCATAGTTGCCTAGGACCTCCTCCTTCTTTCTAGATAATTCCAAGCCATCTAGAGCCTTCCTCTGGTCAGAATTGGTCCCTAGGGCTCACCGTCGCCATTTCCCGGCGACGTAGGTGGGGGGAGCGATCCAGGGCATGGCCCTGGCCCCCGAGTCTCCTCTCTTTCTCCTCTAGCCTCCCCGGTGCTCTCCCGCTCCTTGGATTGCCTCTCCGACGCCTCCTGAAGCCCGCACAAAGATCACTGGAGAACACGCCCAAAGCAGCCGTCGTCGGAGAAGACGAACCCTTCAGAGGAGGAGCACGTGCCCCCCACTGCGCACCGCATCCCCGATGGTCCAGCCACACTCCACCGTGTCCCACGAGGCCTCCGAAGCTTCCAAGATAGCGCCTCGAGCTCTGGATCACCGTAGCAGCCACGGTCGTCAGAGAGGACGCCGTCGACGACTATCGGAGCACGCCTCCACTCCATTCTCCCTCATTCTGCTCTAAGAAAAGCGTAGAAGCTCCCTGACGCTCCACGATGCCCCCACGAGTGCCAGATCGCCACACCACCGCCCCAACAGCCCTCCTTCTTCCCCGACGCCGTCATCGGTGCTCCTCAACGGCAAGGGAGGTGGGAGGCCCGCTCCCACCGTTAGATCTCCGATCCACTCCGATGGATCTTTTCCCCTCTCCTTCCTCTTGCTTCTCACGGGGTCTGATCTGAGATCAGACCACGAGAAGTCTTTGTATGCCCCCTCCGGTGGTCGACGGTGGCGGAGCTCTGTCGCCGGCAGCCGTCGTTCTTTTTTTCATTTAAAAAACAAATTAAAACATATATTTTAATAAAGTTCAGAGACTTTTTTTTTCCTTACATTTAGACCCTTTTTGTATTACACATAGGTCCTTTTATTACAAATAGGTCCTCCATTCATTTTTCATAAATCATTCGAATAAAGTTTTCACTGAAAATATTGCATTTGCCCCCCTGAACATTTAAAATAATGTTTTCCAGGCATTAAACTTTAGCAAAAGCCCTCAAGTTTTCTTTTAAAGCATTTTAATTCAACATTTTTGCATAAAAGACCCTAAGCTTTCCTGAAAGTTTTCTGGATGTACATTTTTCTATGAAAATTGCATTTAAGCCCCTGTATTCTTTTGAAATCGTCCAGAATGCACATTTCTTTGGTTTATTTGCATTAAAACCCCTAGATTTTATTGAAAACTTCTTTGAAGCAAGTTTTCTCTAAGTAAATTGCATTTTAACCGTTAAACTTTACTGAAATTCTTCTGAGTGCTTTATTTCACTGTGAATTACATTTTTGCCCTTGGTTTCTTCAGAAACTCTTCTGGATGCTTTATTCTGCTGGACAATTTGTAGTTTAGCTCCTGTACTTCACTAATTTTACTCTGAATGCTTGTTTTCTAGGGTAAAATGATTGTTTTGCACCTGAAACTTTCTAACAATCTTTCTGAATCATTTTTCTTGCATTTTTACCCTAAATTTCCACTGAATTGCATTAAATGTATGTTTTAGTGGTAAAATTGCATTTCAACCCCTAGGAAACTTCATTTTGACTAGGATTGCACATATTTACACATTTGACCCTAGATTTCTTCATAATTGCATAGAATGTGTTTTCCAATGTATTTTTGATGATTTGGTCTTCAAAACTTTAGTTTTCCTCAGAGTTTTGGTTTTTTGCACAAAAGCCCCTGGAATTTTCATATTTACACTCACACTTGCATTTTGCATATCTTTTCACATCTTTCCATACAAGTTTTCTTGCCTTTCCTTCTTTGCATTGCGCATGCTTTTCTAGCTTGTCCTGAGCTTGGTTTTCTCGTCGCTTCACGAATTTCTCCCGGTTTTCGCCTTTAGATTTGTTTTGGCTTTCCATCGCCCGAGGGCGTACATTAAAAGGCTTGTCAAAGCCGACATTGTCCTGAAATGAGGATTATTTTCCCCTTTTTGATTTTCTCAGATTTATTCAAATTTCCATTGATTTGCGAGACGTTTTCCGAGAATTTCTCGATTTTCACGATTTTCCTCATCGGCCAAGGGCGTACAGTAAAGAGGCATTCTCAATACCTACATTTGACACTCGGATTAACTTTTCCCTTTGTTTCATTTCTTTACTTTGATTTGGCATGTTTTCAGTCATATTTAGCATGAGCATATAGAATAAGCAAGCATACATCCATAGACCATTGACAATAGGAAAACCTAGAAAGACCGAGTTTTCTCGGGAGCATGGGGGTGCCTAACCCCTTCCCCATACGTAACCAGAATCCTTATCCTTTCTCTGGCCCGCATTCATTTGTGCATTGTCCATTAGGCACGGAGCACACACATACATTCTGTATCTTATTTGCTTCTCGATTTTCTTGTGTTTCTTGGTTTTCCTCGTCTTTCCATTAAATGACTAGGTGGCGACTCCTTTCTGTATTCTTTTTATCTTCCCTTGGTGTTTCTGAGTCTAGTCTTTTCCTCCAGATTCACCATCTTCGTTGTGACCATATCGGGTCTCCTCGTATGCTTCCACGCACCCGGTAGGAGGAGAGTCGTGCAAGGGTTCCACCGGCATGGCCACACACTGACTTTGTAACCATTTGACTTGATCACTTTGTCAAATTTCTCATGTCATATCTTGAGAGCTGGCTTCATTCCATATAAAGATCTTATCAATTTACATACCTTTCATTCTAGTTCCTTGATTATGAACCTTTTAGACTGAATCATGTAAATTTCCTTAGTCAAGTCTCCATATAAGAATGCAATTTTTACATCCATTTGATATATCACCATCTTTTATATTGCAGCAACTGCAATCAAGAAACAAATGTTGGAAATATGAGCCATTAGAGAATAGGAATTGAAGTAATCGATGCTTTCCTTTAAAGACTAGTCTAGTCTTGTACTTATCTATTGAACCATTAGCCTACATCTTCTTCTTCAAGATCTATTTGCAGCCAATTGGTTTTGAGCCATCAAGTAGATCCACCAACACTCACATGTTGTTAGCCATTATTGAGTTGTACTCATCTTAGATTACATCTTGCCAAATTATTGCTGCAACTTTAAAGTACATTGCTTCCTTGAAGCTCTATGGATTACCTTCTATGCTATAAGTGGTAAAATCAAGTCCAAAGGTCTTCTCTATTCTTGCTCGCTTGATTGATCGCTCTTCCACATGGGGTATGACCTCCTTGGTCATAGATTCTAACTCCTTGTTAGATTCAAGAATCTCGTTCTCTCTCGTAAAGGGATTTTCTAGAAGATCATGCTGCAAGATGCTCGTATCTTTGATGAACTTCTCCTCAAAGTACTTTGCATTTCAAACTTCTATGATGGAATTCATTTCCAAATCTAGAAACTTTCAAGCATTACTACTTCTAACATATCCCAGCAATAGTGCCTTAGTTGTACAAGCTCCTAACTTCTCAAACTTTATGTTTGGTAGCCTAATATAGGCTAAGCACCCCCACACTCTAATAGATCCTAGAAATATCGCCTTGGTAGGATCTTAAACAAAAGTTCATGTGGTGTTGTCTTTGTCTAGGAGAAAGGTACTCTATTGAAGATAAAGTTTGCTGAAAGATCCGTTTCACCTAATAGCAGTTCAATAGCATAGAATTGATCATCTCAGTTAAGGTCCTATTCTTCGTTTCTACTACTCCATTCGACTATGGATAGTATGGAGCTATGGTTTCATTCTTGATTACATACTTTGTGTAGAATGCCGCAAACGCCTTGGATCGATATTCCCCTCCTTTTTCACTTCTCAGTCTCTTCAATTTCCTTCCTATTTGACATTCTATTTGAGCCTCTATGTCCATAAAATTTCAGAAGTTTCATCCTTTGACTTCAACGAATATAAAAAGCATATCTAGAGTAGTCATCTATGAAGGTAAAAAAAATACTTCATCCCATCTCTACTGGTGACGCATCTAAAATCACATGTGTTAGAATAAACCAATTCTAGAATTTGTGTACTTTGAAAAACTCTATAAAAGTGCTTTCTAACGATCTTCATTTGTGCATAAATCTCACACTTCTCATGTGTATTACCCTCACATTTTGGACTAAGCCCAAGATTGGACATCTTTTCAACTCTCTTGTAGTACACATGCCCAAGTCTATGGTGCCCTAACTCACTCGAGTAATTGACATAGACCTCATGGCTTTGGCACCACGGTTTGGTCACTTATCCACCTTAGATTTGATCAAAGAAATAGCATTAGCCATAGCTACCTACTTGGCAATCACATCATGCTTTGCCCTCTACTTCGCCTCATCCTTGATCTTAATGAATCGCAAACAGATTGTCCATCTTGACTTCTATCTTCTTATGATAAATATCAGTGGCGAAATGGGGCCAACTTGTTGGTAGTTTATTCAAGATGCACCCAACCTGATGATTCTTTGGAAGCTTCATCTCGTCTTCAACCATCCTCTAACTAATTTGCACCAAGTCCTTGACTTGCATAAAAATAGGCTTGTCCTACTCAAACTTTTAGTTCTTGAATTTTGACCATACTCCCATCATCCTTGTTTTACTTCTCTAAGGAGTCCCAGATCTCCTTTGTAGTCTTCGTCTTAGAGTAGGAATCTACAATCCTCTTGTCGAGGTTGGCAAGGATTTGACCCATGCATAGAGAATTGGCTTTCTCTACATACTTCCACATTGATCTCTCAAATCTATGTAAATGAAGTAGAATTTCACTGATCAAACCCATTCAATCTCTCTAGATCATTTGAAAACATCTAGATCACATATTGGATTGTTCAATTACAACTCCATTGGCACGTTCTATCAGAGATTCAATTTGGACTACTAGATCTCATCCAACATCTGCACACAATAGAATTGCATCTTGCAATCACATACAACATATTCTTAATTTTCTTCCATCATTAATTAAGATCAAATTCTTTCAAATCTCTATAATTCAACGTATCTATATTATCATATATAATATGTCATTTGAATTTAAATTCAAAATCCTTATAAGTCCTGTGCCCACAAAATAGGATAGATAATACGATATATATTACATGACATTATTCCTAATTTGATTTGAATTTCAATTCAAAATCAAATTATGCGGTCTCTCACAAAATAGGAAAAAAATATATATCTATGTGATCTCCTTCTTGGAGCAAAAATTTAAAGTTTTCTTTACGAGAATTATGATGTGACGTCTATGTCATGATATACAACCAGAAAATGAGATTTCTCACACACACATGTTCTCATGCATAAACAATAACTTACGTCTCCATATGTTGTAAATGAGTCAATCAAACTTCTCAAGTTTAACAACATTCTGCCCCAGCATCCTCATATTATTGCCATCTATAATCTAGTCGATTAATGCAATAACACAATAACACTTTAAGATTGTTGCCGCTGGGCACATAAATACGACTAATTATAATAGAAATATCAATAATATGTGAAATAGGATCTATACATAAATAAAATTTTCAGAGAGTATGAAGCGATCTTACTTGTGTATAATGAATAACCCTCTTGAGAAGACTATCTTCATGCTTCACTGGGGTGTTAACAAACACTAACACTGAAAGCATTATTCAGCCCTCATAGTGTAGCGAGTTCTAGCCGAACTACTCCTAGGTACCAACGAAGATGAGTCACGATACGTGCACTCACAACCGACTACAAAAGAACCACCATAGGAATGCCTTCTACTCCTCGTAAACAATAGACAAAATCCAACTATGATCCTCTCAAACTGCACGATTAGTTTTCATCATGTTCTCTAAGAAGTTATACAATCTCCTCTATCTTGTCCTCAGAGAAAATGGAGATCTATGTAGTTACCCACAATAATATTCAATCACAAAAGTTTCTCTCTTTCTCTAATATGATATATCATATATCAAGAAGAGATTATCCCTCCTTATATATTTTTGGCAACATAATGCCCTTATCTTTCTTTTTAAATTCAAAGGGAATAAATTTTGTGATTAATATCTCAGAAAAGTAGCAGCTATAGTGTTTAAAAACTTTCAGTTTTGAAAATAGGAAAATAGAATTTCAACAAAGCGAACGTCCATTCAGACGTTATTTCGTAGAAACAAACCCAATAAACGTTCAAAAAGTTCATGTTTTCTACACGAACTAGTAGACATCTGGTGTGGATGTCTGAAAATTCCCTATTTTGTAAGTGGGCTAGCGGACAACAGGTGCAGACGTTCGAAAAATCCCTATGTTGTGGCTCTATCTCCAGCAAACATCTGCTAGATTATTGATTTACTATTTTTATTTATTTTTATTTTTTAATTATTTAGAGCGATTATCCAACAAGTCATTTGTAAAGCATCTCTTCATTGGATATGGCAATGAGTTCCCATGAAGAACCCAAGCCAAAATGTCATAGCATGAGGGCATAATTGTTTTCCGAAAGGCCAACATGAAGAGAAATGAGTAAGACTGCCCAAATCCCATTATACAAATACCAATACCTTCATGCTAGTGTGGATTGATTTTTTTTTTCTTTCAAAAGTTCTACACCCATTGAGATTCGAATCCACAACATCTTGATTAAAGTAATAGTCACATGTCGGATGAACTATGCTTTTTTCGATAATGTAAATTGATATTAGCCATAAGGAGATTCATGACTCCTAGAAAGGCATCTAAACAATGGGAAAAAATTAAGAATTTCCTTAATAGTACCTTCAATCTATATGTATTTTCTACTTCAATACCCTCAACTATAAAACCATTCACTCTAGTATCCTTAAATTTTAACTTTTTTCATTTTAAAATAGTTATACTAACGTCATTAAAATATCACATAGAATGACTATTATGTCCTTAATAATTTCTTTCTCTTCCTTCTCTCTTGTATCTCTTCTTCCTTCTATTACTCTTTTCGACAACTAGAATGAGATGGAGACAACAGTGTGTCCTTTCAAGCGGTAACATGACCATTTAAGCAATGACATATCCTTCTGACCACTAAATCCCCTCCTCCCCACCACTCCACCCCCACGACCTCCCCTCCTCCTCTTCTACATCTTCTAAGTGACGAGATCTCTATCTGACCACTATACCATTGGCTATCCATTGTTGTATTAACTCTCTCCTATCCATCTCATGATCCTTTGGGAAAATGGAGTAAAAAGCAAAGAAAAACCATGACATCAAGGATAGGTGGTTGTAGCTCATTTTCTAAGAAGGCATGATCTCATTTCCAAAAAGGTCCCAAATTTCACTTTTCTAAACCCATCGGCATCCCTGTTTCATCTTCATGCAGTGCATCAAGCTACCGATAACCTTCGTGGCCAAAGGGAGACCACCATAGTTCTTCACAATCTCCTTGTAAATTGCCACCAATTTCAGTTGCTCTTCACTTCTCCCCTTGAAAGCCCTCTGCTTGAATGAGGACCAGCAATCCTATTCCAACAGACAATCCAAAAGATACGGATTGATCGATCCTATCACCAATGACACTTTATTGTCATGAGTCGTAACAAGAATCTTGTTCCCTAGGCCCCTACAACTCAACAACTCCTCCAATTTTTGCCATTTCCTTTCACTCTCATTCCAAACATCGTCCAACAACAATAGAAACTTCCTCACTGCAAGCCCGCTCCCAATGCATTTCCACAACAAGTCCATGTCCACTAACTCACATTATCCTTGGGTGATTTGCGCAACAATTGTCCTGGCAAACCTAATAACATCAAAATCCTCTAATGACACATAGATCCAAATCCTAGGCTCAAAAATCATCGCTACCCATTCATCATTGTAGACAAGTTGCACAAGAGTGGTCTTACTAATTCCGATCATACCCACTCACGGGTTTCTATGGACGAAGAAGGGGAATGAAGAAATAGGTTATATTTTTATGTTGAAGGGCATTTTAGTCTAAGTTTTTTATGTAAAGAAACATTTTCTAATGGAAATATTAAACTGACTAACAATGATAATTGAGAGTACTAGAGTGATTAGTTTTATAGTTGAGGGTATCAAAGTAAAAAAAATACTTATAATTAGGGATACCATTAAGGAAATTACTCAAAAAAAAAGAAGAGAAACTCAAAAATAGAGTGGAGAATATAGAAGTTTCCTATGGGGGATGATTGGATGGCTTGTTATTGTTCTCCTCATCACTCCCTGGGTGGACTTAGATGGTGGTAGTGGCACTCCAAAGGTAAACTTTGAATTTGTCTTCCCCTCTTGCTCATGCTATTGCTTGGTTAGGAACTAGGGGCTTGAAGGGAAATGCATGTGGGGCCAAAGGATGATGAAGATGGCTCCTCCTCATTTTTCTCTCCCACACTTGTTCTCCCGTAGACCAAGGCTCCAACTATTGTGCATGAAGGCATAGAGGTGATTATATATTGGTGGGGATGAACGAGGGCCATTGGATTGAAGGACAATGTAATCATGGGCTTGGATTAAGTCATCAAAGAGTTAAGTTGAATGGAATGTTAAGATTGGATCAATTTTGGATTGATTCGCCAACCAATAGCTAGTGGGAGGTACATGGAATCAGGAAAGTGACTTCCTATGTTAGTATGACAAGTTTGCTCCTGGGAAACCACACAGCAAAATAGTGCAAAGGCTTAAGCACAAGCAAACCACACAACATATCCATATGGCACTTGCACACATACCTAGCTGGGATGGAGCCATTTTTTGGGGTCGGTAGAAGTTGCCTTAAGATATGCACAAACAACACAAAAAACACCAAAGAAATCAAATATGCAAAAGATAAGTTTCAAAAGTGATGATTTTCATTGCATCCATGTTAACCAAGATCAAAATCAAATATTTTACACAATATCATGGTCACCCTATATCAAAGCCCTAGGTCATAAGCAAACAATTTTCCTTTTCTCATGCCATTATGATCAAAACCCTAAATCGTTGAATGATGGAGTGCAAATGACAATTACCTCCTCAAGGTGGACAATGCAATGGCGACGATGACAATGTTGGATGGCAACTCCACAAAAGCAAGTCCAGAGAAACAACCACAACAACAACAACGATGAGGGGAATAGAATTGGTGAGATGAACTTGAAGAAGAAGATGAGAACATAGAATACTGCAGAGTAGGATGCTTGACAATTTGGGGAAGAAGATGTATTAAGTAAAATGAATAAAAATTTTACGCCATTTTTGTCTCTTAAGACATGATATTTTTGATATGAAAAAACAACCATGTATTAAAAGAAGCTATTACAACACCTTGACTACCAACCAAGATTTTTCTATCTAAAAAGCACCATCCTTAAAAACTCAATTCAAAACTAGGTCCAAAAACTTGATTCCTGGAAAGCTGATGAACCCCAAAATCCTTACCAAATACATCCGTAATATTGATGTCGGACTTGGTTACATGCTGTACGAGAGCCCACGTAGAGCATTTAAACTCATAAGTCCGTGTCAATGCAAAACCACAAGAAAGTAGGAGATGCGAAGTTTCAACGAGTTTTGTATTTATTATCACCTAAATTTATTATTTTTGAGTTTTGATTGGAAATCCATAATAGCTCCTGATCTAATCCCGTAGAAATTGTAAATTTGACTCGTATAAGCTAACGAATGGCAACCTAATGACATTGAATTGGATAAATATTATGAAATACAATATTTTCTCTCAAATCAATTCATTAACTAGGCTTCTAAGGGTAGAGAATAAAGAAAAATTGGCATTTCAATCCTTAAACTAATTGTTTTATTTTGTTAGTCATGATGGGATTACCAAATAAAGGAAGTTGTAAGAATCAGAAGAAATGACGATTTTAAATAGGAAGAATGACCCAAATAGAAACTCGTTGGTAAGTAGTCCAACACAAACCAAGACATACATGCTAACCTATCAACAATTCAGTCTTCGATGCAGTAAAAGTAGAATTTATCGATTACTTGACCCATGTGCCATGATTCACACGTCCCGTAAGGAACAGCTCCTGTTAATCCACATACGGTACAAAAGTAATCAGCAAACCTCAAGAACAATTGGACAGCACCCTGTACCTTTTTTTTTGGTTTCATCCGTGAAAGAATCTTACGAATACTTACAAAAGATGAGCCACCTCAAACAAGACGAAAACAAAAAATTCTGCAAATCTTCACATAGAAGTTGTCATACGAAACAAACAACTATTTCCAATAGCCGACTTATCTTCACCCACTAAGCAACTTCTTAACTTGTCTATCAAATACTTTATTGTAAGAATTGTCAGATGAAAAGTAATGCAGCTAGAACCAACTGCCCCAGTGCAATTGGCCAGGACTGGTGGTACCTGCCATCCCACCCTGGGTTCAATCACAAAGAAGTTATGCAGCTAGACTCATATACAGGGTGCAGCATGGAATCCAGTAGACAATTCAAATTTAAAAACAAAACGAGCCCAAGCATATTACGTAAAAAAGGAGAATCAAATCATATTAAAAATCATGGTATACATAATTTGCCTTGCGTAGTATAAACAACCAGAAAATTACAAGGTACAGATGGACACTGAGCTACACTCTCAGAGATAGTAGATGTATGACATCAAGAAGTTGAACATGCATGTAGGGCGAGCTGCAAACACTCATCCATTTTCTTCCAAATCTTTTGTGCCATCGTATGTAGATAGGAAGAATGTGCTTTGATGTTTTTGTAAGAATCTGCATTGAACCATGATACAAATATACACCATCTCAAAGAAAATACAAAAGCAAAAAGGTATTGTCTAAAGGATTCACACTAGAGCTTAGATTTCTACTACTGAAAATGTAACAAACAAGCAAGCACCAACTGCAATTTTCAAAGATATAAGATAATGCACAGTAAATCCCGCCATTCAACCAATTCCATCCAGAAGACATCACTTATCAATTATCATAGTCAGACTTCCAAGAAACATCAGCAAGAAGGCAACATGCAACAGAAATTCAGAATTTCAACAAGATCCCAAGTTAAACATCAGGAACTACCAAATGTCGGTCATGTCACTTAAATGTCTTTATGTCACTTGGATGTCGACTGAACATTACAAATGTCGAGTAAAAATGAGGGGAAGTAGATCATGTCGACTGATGCACAACATTTTCCATAGAGTCTAATTAAATTGAAATTCTAACTAAAATTCTAATTCTTTAGATAGAATTCCATAGAGTTCTATGTTTTACAATATGTCTATCTATGTGAGACATATTTCCTATTTTGGAAGGACTGCAATCCAATATGATATGAAACTGTAAACTAGTGGTTACTGGTTTATAACTAATTTAGTCTCATCATGGTCAAACATGCTGAAAGGCTTCCAGAAATTTTGTTAAAAAATAAACATTTAACTTGAGGTAGTCAAATAAATGTGTAAAGCACATGCAAAAGCAATGTGTATTTGCATGCAATAGTCAATTAAATGGCCGAAAATGCAATTTTGAATCCTATTGCTAATGAAATCACCAACATTTTTTTAATATGCATTGTCCACAAAAACCTATCATAAAATAACACTTACTACAATAATATATTAAAAAAAAATTAAACTATAAATACATTTTAAAAAGGATTGAAAACTATAAATATTTGGCACTGATGTCTACATTAGTATTTGATGGGAAAAACAGAGAAAGACCATACTTTAGGAAATCTAATAAGTTTTGCTGTAATTTGGTAAGTGCTTCTTCTTCCATGTTAACATATGCCAACAGCTCTGGCAACTTGACTGCAAAAAAAATGTAGATAAAAGCAGTAAATCAAGAGAACAAGCATGAGTTTAATCTTTCATTGTAATTTTTTTAATCACCACGACAAAATATGGAATGCTTAGTAAAAAAAATAGAAAGATGAATAATCAACATTTCTGTAACAAAATTAATCAACAAGCTTTCATGTACCTGGTCATAGCTTTATCGATCATATTCATTTGTTATGTCATACCATATAAAGGTACTTCTTTTCCCCTTGTTTTCCCTTATATTTATTAATCAATCACCCTACTGCATTCACTTACAAGCCTGACCTTTGAACATTTTTTGTACACCATTATTCTACTTCATCCAAGTTTTTCTTGTTACACTCTTTAGTTTTAACTTTTCCCTTTCACCTTTAATGTCCTATACTAAGCTCGCTTTTTTGGTTTCTCCAAGTTTTCCCTGTATTTACCCTAATATTCATTTAAGTTATCATTTGAATTTTGCAACAAGGCCTAACATAAATTTTTGACCTAATAACCCTTCTTGTTCTATAATGAGAGGACATTTTCCATAGGGGCTTTTCGAAATTTTGAACATTAAATTATCAGAATAAAGCAGAAATGGGACTCCAAAACTTTGCCTCAATTTTTTGCTCAAACTTTACCCACTTAAATTCACAGTATTCCATATGCAAGGATATGACCAGCTAGTAGAAGCACAAAGTACACTATAGGATCTAACATTAAAATTTAAATCTTCACAGGCATGCAATGAAAGACAGATCGAAAGTTGTAAAAGTGTACAGTAAGAATTTGTAATGATCAATTTACCCCTCGATCCATTCAAAATACGCTGATATCATATTCTATAACTAGATGGCAGTCCTCTGTGGTACTAGGTAATAGTTTAGTACTTCAGTCAGATTCAATAGTTAAGAATAACATTACCATGAGAAGTAAATAGGATGTACTCTTGCCTGGAAATACGAAATTTAATAGAAGCATAAGATATGAACAGAACAAGATAACAATATGATATACCAAAAAGGCGTAGGAGATGCTCAGCACCATACACCGTCGAGGGAGATATGTTGTCGACAACAGCTTCCTGATATTGTTGCCGCTCCTTTTTGTACAAAAGCATCTCTGGCAAAGCTTTGTCGAAATAGCAGCGAATACCCTTTAGAATTTCTCCCAACGAATCAGAAACACTGTAGGAAAAATCAAGCAATGTGTTGCATCAATAGTCAAAACAAGACAACAAACAATTCAAAGAAGAAATAGCTAAGAAGCTCTTATATTAATTAAGAGAAGGAAAATACACTGACAACACTCTTATGTTAGAAGGGACCATACCTTTGTATTTCTATGCACGCAAGACGATGAACACTAGAAAAATCTGGATGCTAAGAAAAATCTTGTGACAGTCCACATAAGACAAAGCCCTAATACCATTACAATTTCAGCTTAAGCATTTAGGTTAACTTGGTGGGTATGAGAATGTTATGAGCAAGTTTGCTTAGGGATATTATAAAAGATATCAGAGCCTCAACCAGTAGAAATTAAGGGAAATGTTGAAGGATTGGGAGCCATGACTGAAACCTGACAAAGATGCGAAGTGACCAAGTAGGGAAACTTTTAACACCTTGAATTTAGTCCGATATTACTTAGAGAAAAGAAGTGAACTAAATAAACACCAAGATCTACAACAATTATGACTATAGCTTAAACAATTTAGACATGATGTGGGAGTGAGTTTGTTATGGACTAGTTAGGGCTGAAAATGTTACATTGCCAATGGTCAATTTTTTTTATGTGAGTAACAACAATCTCAAGTGAGACCAAGTTGAAAATTAATGCTAGAACCTTTTCTTTTATTTATTGAACTAAAAAGGTTTGGTCATGTATTGGGGAATGGGTGTTACTTTAAGACTATTGCTCAGATTCTTGCTAATCCTCAACAATAACATAAATTTTGATGGAATCAGCTTTAGGCAAGTAAGGAACATATAAAATGGACAATTGTATTTAAGTTCTGAGTATACAGTTGACAACGTTGCACAACACAGTCAAAAAATACCTTAATCCTTTGCCTCAAAGAGAAAAACCTTGATCCCATAATGAGCAATTTTTCTGATATGGAACTCAATAGATTCTACTTTCTAGTGCCAAAATTTAGGTCTGTCGTACATAGTGTAAGGAGTGTAATCATTTCAAAATATTAAGGAAAAAGGTGGAGGCTTCCTTCAACTTACTAGATGGAACTGACCTACGTGGACTACAGAGTAATAAATATGTCAACTAGAGGAACTTGAGAAAGAATTGTATGGTAGTGGAGAAGAAAAAAAAATTCAAGTTTTAGCTTTAACAAATGTTCTTTGGTTCTATTAAGAATTTATCTTTTTTAGCATTTGGTAACTCTTCAGGGTTTGGTCATTTAATATTTGAACATCAAATGGCAGGGTTTTATTCATCATGTTGTTGCCAGGAAATGAGCTCAGCCAAGTATGAAGGAGACACTGTTTACATTTAGAAAGATGATTTATAATCTTTCTTGTGATACAAAGTAATATAACATTTGAACAAGATTTGGTTATATACAGGAATCTGGCTTTTGGATTTCAGAAAAATACAGAGTCTTGGTTATTAATGTCAAACGTTAATATCTGTATCTTAGAATTCAACATGGATTCAGGCTTTGCTGACATGGACTCAGTCATATTTTGGTTATGTTCATGTTTATTAAAGTTCTATGAATCCTTATAAGACTATATTCAGATCTAACCTTCTAGCATGCTATATGCAACTTCTGTTTACACTTTACATTTCAAGATTAGTGTTCCTATCTAGGTCGACAAAGATAATTTTTCTATATGCAAATTATATTGAAAGTGTGAAAACAGTTATTGTACAACTATCATTAGAGAGCTCATACTAAATTTTGATGGTTATGCTAGACTTATTAGCTAGCTATTAGACTATTCGGGTTATTACGTTGGATCGAGAGGCTTCTCTAGAGAAGGGGGTGAATAAAGAAATTTAGTATATTAAAATTCTAATTAAGGCTTTCCAATAATAAATACAAATAAAGACTAAATTTGAACTAACTAATTAAACATGCATAGAATGGAAGAAAGTCAATAAAGTGCACAAATATTTTATAGTGGTTCGATCAAATCCCGACCTAGTTCACTCCTTGATATACCCTTGAGAATTCCCTTTAACTATATAAAACAAACACCTACTTGTTGAACAAGACCCTTGCCAACCCTACGAATCGTAGAATCTTCTCCCAATCGAAGAAAAACGTAAATCACTTGAGTATAATATTTCAAGGCTTTCCCACAAGTGCCAATATAATTGATGAGACTTTTGTGTAAATGGACTTGGGAAATATGAGCAAGAATTAAGAATGAGGCTTGAATAATTGTAGCAATCAAAGAGAATGAGCTTAAGAATGCTTGATGATGCTTAAGGGTTGATTAGGAACTCTATTTATAGGACTAAAGAGGGTAATCCTTGTGTCTACCGGCTAATAACTTCGGTAGGTTGGAATAACTCAGTGTCATTTTTGCTCTCGAATTGGCTTTTCACGGTTGAATCGGTACGTCGAAATATCTTTGGTATGCCGAAAACTTCTAGTTCAGTATGTCGAAATTCTTCAAAGTGTCGATCTGATTTCTACTTCCATCCACTATCTTTTGAATTTCGGTGTAACGCATGATGTGTCGATTTCTCCTTATTCAATATAACGAAATTCTTTGAAATACCAATTTTTATCTACTTTTAAAAATTACAAAATTTCCATATGCCTAACCTCATTCGGTTTACCGATTTTATTTCGGTATGCCAAATTTACATTCTCTTTTAAACTATTACAAGTACAATAATTTCATATAATTGATATAGGAAATTACATAGAAATTTCTTTTAGTATTCTGTGATGATTCTCATACTCTCCTAATTCTTCAATAATTCTCAACACATTTTGTTAGAGATTAAAGCAAAATAAATTTTGTAAAATGAATTCCGTTTGTTATCAACAAAATCAAAATAAAATACACATTTATTCCAACAATCTTCCCCTTTTTATTTGATGACAAAACCATATTTAATTCAAAGATACTTCCTCTATCAATAGGCATGAATAAAATCTAACTACTCTCATATTAGAGATTAAACTTAAAAATTAGCTTTTTCATGAAGATCATATTAATTTTAGATTGTAACATGGAACATCTAACTTATTTCTCCCTTTTTGTCATTAGCAAAAAGAAATATTCAATCATACATCCTTATCAATTAACTCCACCTTTCGGTTATAATTAATAGAATGATGCATAGAAATGTTACTTATTAAGATCTTCCCAAATGTCAATCAAGAGAATATCATACAATTCCAAAAATTTTAGAAAAGGTATGCATATGAATATTTAAGCTAGTCATTACTTATAGAGGTCCAAAACAAATTGAGTTAGTCATGTATCATCTATGTTATCAAAAATAATACTAAAGTAAAGCATAGTGTGTCACGACAATGTTATCATACATGGTTAAAACATAATAAACAAGGAAAAATTCTCGCAATCACTCAAAAGTCAAGAGGAGAATCTTTATGTATAAACTCTTGCATGTCAGCATGGTACTCCTTAAGTTGTTCTTGACAAGCTTCTAGCTTGGAATGGATGATTTTGGTGATTTCCTCTATCTTTGACAGGATTAGTTGCATTTGAGCTTGATTTACTTCATGCTGTTGCTATTGATGAATTTGTCTGTCATTTATCTGTTGTTACAGCATGTCAATTTTCTTTGTGATGGTATCATCTTCTTCAGAACTGTCAGAGCTTTCCTTGACTTGTGGTATTGCTTGTGCCCTTGAGGATGAAGGATGGAGAACCCTTAATCGCTTTTGACCTATCAAATGCTTGTTCCATCTTTTCTATAGCCAATGATCCTAGGGGTTTAGTTTGAACTACAAGGTTGGGTTCATTACCTAAGGGTATGTTGAAATGTTCAAAAAGGTAGGTAAGATATGGTCCAAAGAAGAATTTGGTTTTGATGTAAGACATGCAATGGACAATGATTCTAGCCCAATTGACTCGTATTTTCTTTTTAATTGCATATACCATCTTACAGGAGAGTTCACTTAGTTCATTGTTGTGTCCCTTTTTTTGAACAATATTAGCGACTACAATATATGCA
This sequence comes from Posidonia australis, assembly GCA_024699735.1. NCBI lineage: Eukaryota > Viridiplantae > Streptophyta > Magnoliopsida > Alismatales > Posidoniaceae > Posidonia > Posidonia australis. The sequence continues at coordinate 1,924 of JAMKQA010043440.1, read as the reverse complement.
ATTATCTGGGATTATTTTGTTAATTGATTAATTTTATTTGACTTGAAGGTGCTTCTTGTCTTTGATGAAATGGCCTTGTTTATATCTAAGAATGATTAACCTAATTCGTCAAAGGACAATGTAATATCAACACCCTGAGATGGGATTTTTAATACTTGTCTTATAACTGTATCATTAAATATAATTTCTGTTCCTAAAAGATAGGAAGCAAGAGTATCATGTGAGATGGAAAGGTTGGCATAGTGTTTGGAAACAAGTTGAGGATAGTATTTTTTGTCTCCTATGGATGCTAGGGTAGGAACAAACACTTGAAATGCAAATAACGATTCAATGGTTCCTAGTTCATGGAATAAATCACGTTGACTGCTGAATACCTCTCTGTTGGCAAAGCGTTCCTGATGCACATGAAGGGCCTCGTCATTAACAAAATGAAAGTGCTTGCTTGGAATCTCGTCCGAGGAAGAAGATGAGGAAGGAGCAGGATTAGCCTTGCGTTTGGATGTTATCATCTTCTTTAGAGCCATAGGAAGAAAAAACCAAGAGAATGGTTCGAATGAGAAGGGGAACGGAGATTTTTGGTCATCCGGTTAAAAACGGTAGACCGAGTCCAAACCTATGTTTATTCAAGGAGTATCTTTGACTAGAAAGAAGTTTATCTAGATTTTATTTTCTTTTTGTAAATTTAGTTACGATGTTAAGTAAGTCATTACTTTTGATTTTTAAAAAGGTTGTCTTTTTCCAAATTCTTCATTTTATATTTCACTTAGTCAATGCTCATGTTTAATTCAATATTTTTATTTTCCAATTCTTCATTTTCAAGAATTATTCTTTTTCCCTCATTGATGAGTAATTCATTTTCATGAGTTAAATTGTCAATGTTTTGACTCATGGTTTTGATTTTGTTTTTAAAGTTCTATATTTTTCATATAATTCATTGAAAGCATCTAATAGTTCTTCCATGTTGATATCATCCATATAGGGAAAGGAGCATGTATCAACATCTTATGCTATAAAGCACATGTGAGCACTCTCATCATTGAAAGAGAATTCTCCATCCGAAGAAGATGAGCCACTCTAATCTCAAGTGGCATGAAGGACTTTCTTTTTGGATGATTTGAAATTCTTTTTATTCATTTTTATTTTTAAAAGGAAGTAATCTCTTTTGATATGTCCTAACTTGTTGCATTTAAAGCACAATGGTTGTTCATCTTTTTCCTTATATTTGTCTTGATTTTTATTCCATTGAATCGGTATGTCGAAATATCTTCGATATACAGAAAACTTCTAATTCGATATGTCGAACTTCTTCAAAGTGCTGATTTGATTTCTACTTCCATCCATTGTCTTTTGAATTTCGATGTGCCACATGATGTGTCGATTTCTCCTTCTTGATTCAGTATGCCAAAATTCTTCTAAATACCGATTTTTATCTACTTTTAAAAATTACAAAATTTCAGTATGCTTGACCTCATTCGGTATACCGATTTTATTTTGGTATGTCGAATTTACATCCTCTTTTAAACTATTACAAGTACAATAATTTCATATAATTGATATATGAAATTACATAGAAATTTCTTTTAGCATTCTTCATTCTCGCCTCTGTGATAATTCTCCTGTTCTCCTAATTCTTCGATAATTCTCAACACATTTTGTTATAAATTAAAGCAAAGGAATTCGTTATACATTGGATATTTGTTTATTGGATTTTCCTCTATATATGTAACACCTATCTTTTGTAATGAAATGATCAAATGCATTTCCATCACATGGTATCAAGAGTAAGGTTTCTTTAAAACAAAAAAAGGAAAAAAGAGAAAAAGAAGCAAAAACCGTAGCCGTTGAATACCACCGGTCGTCGACACTTGAGGAGCACTTTTCCATTGCTAACGTTGAGCCTTTGACGATTTCTACCCTTCCATTG
>JAMKQA010043439.1:0-16828 GCA_024699735.1 Posidonia australis | reverse complement strand
GAGTGGACCCCCCCCCCCCCCCCCCAAATGTCCCTAGCTATCAACGACACCATCAGGAGCTTCCTAGTGCCACCTCGATGCTCCTTCAACCTCTGCTCGAGCCTTGCCATCGCCAAAGCGCCGTTGCCGCCTCGCCGTTGTTGCCTCGTCGTCGTCTTCCACAGGGCCAACATGCCACCACGCCGGAGCCAGAGGTGGGGAGGGCCTCTCAGGCCTCCTCAGTCCTGCCCACTGCACCGGAGAGCTCCGCCGCGTCGCCCTCAAGCTTCCCCGATCGTCATCCGCCTTCCTCCACCGCTGTGCCACCGCCAAAGGCCCGTCGGAGGCCTTGCCAGAAAATGAGCGTCGTTGAACTTCGAAGAGGAAATTTTAGTTTAGGGCCTATAGTTTTAGGGTTTACATTTAAGTCCTTAGGTTGTTATTATTAAATCCTGTTTTTTTTATGTTTAAGCCTCCATAATTTTAAATAACTTTCATTTCTTTATTTGTTTTTGTAAGAATTGCATTCTGGCTCCCTCCATGTTTTAATTTGTCATCTCTGTTGCATTCATACATGTTTTCTCACATTTAAGTCCCTTAGATCATGTTTTTCATTGTAAAATTTGCATTCTGAGTCCTGAAAGACTGATATTTTGGCCATGATATCAGTTTAATTTTTATCACATTTAGGCCCTGATATTTTGCATGAAAGCCCCTAGATTCATAACATACAATCCTTGAGCATAGGAATTTTGCATCCAAACCCTTAGGCTAATCTTAAATCTATCATTTAGGGTTTTAATTGTTTTCTCACATAGTTTTGATATTTTCCACTTATTGCATTTCATATTTTTCACTTAATCATAGATTTCATTTAAAAATCATGTTTGCATTGTAAATTGATATGTAGTTTCATATTTTAGTCACATTTGCACTTACGTGTGAATTTTACACATTAGACCCTAAGTTTTCAGGAAATTGCCCAGGTGCAATTCTCACACATCTCAGTACCATATTTTCATGTGATCCATCATCTACACATTAGAATAGAAGTCATTGAATACATTTTAATCCAAGTTGTTCCTTTTTTGGTGAATTTTGCATTTTGGTCATTGTACTTGTCTTTTACAATGTTTACATCATTTTTATTGTTTTTAAGACTTTTTCCTTTTCATGTTTTCTTGCAAATAACATTTTCCTGACATTTCGCATACATTTTAGCATATCTCAGACCATGCATCATCCCCATAGATGCATTTATCATATTTGGTCGTTGATATGATCAAATTGCCCCTATGCCACCATTCATGCACATGCATGTTAGTTCTTGCATTAAGTCATGCATAATCTCTGTCTAAGTCATTCCTCAGCATCTTTTACACATTCAAGTACATTTTCATGCATCTGCTTAGTTTTCATGTTATGCCATCCATTTTGAGCAAGTCTGCATCTCCTGTACTTCTTCTATGGATTTTCCTCATCCCATTTTCAGAATCCTTTGCCTAACACTTGATTTGATCCCTTTCATTCTATATTCTCGAATTTTTTGATTTGATTTGAATTTCATTGCCTAAGGGCATACACTAACTAACCAAAAGGCCCACATTGGCCCACTTGCGGATTATTTCTCCTTTTTTTATTTTTATGACTTTTTCTATGATTCTGATAACTTGGGTTGGCCCCACTTTTGTTCTTTTTGATATCAGTATGGTTTTTCCGAGCATGCTTTCTAAAAACACATTTTATGTAATTTTCTTCACATGTCACCGTTTGCCTATTTTACGTAGATTTCTTTGCAATTTTTTCATTCGGGTTTCCGTGATGTTTTCCATGATTATAATAATTTGGGTCTATCGCATTTTTGATGCTCTTGATGTCGGTGTGGTTTTTCAGAGCATTCTTTCCAAAAACATCGTCATTTTATGTGAATTTCTTCACATGTCACAGTTTACCTATTTCGTGTAGATTTCTTTGCAATATTTCCGTTCGGATTTCCACAATGTTTTCTACAATTCCAATGAGTTGAGTTGGTTGTATTTTTTATTCTCTTGATGTCTGCATAATGTTTTGAGTCTTTCTTGCTAGAAACCTCGTCATTTCATGTGATTTTCTTTGTCGTGTCATATTTTATGATTTCATCATTTCGTGTGGATTTCTTCACAGTTTTAGCATACCATCTTGCACATTCATCTAGTCTTGACTTGGTATTCATATTAGCATGATTAGAGCACAATCTATGTTTAGCAAACATTCATTCAACCTCTAGCAAGCAAATTAGACTAGAAAGATCGAGTTTCTCGGATGTACGGGAGTGCCTAACACCTTCCCCGTGCGTAATAGGAATCCTTATCCATCCTCTGGTTTGTGGACATCTGGCCTTCATATTTGCATCTCATGCACTCATCTCTTATGGTTTGTTTGTGGTTTTCCTCGTCTTTCCTTTAAAAAACTAGGTGGCAACTCCTTTTCTTTTCGTTTTATCCTATCTTACGCCTTCGCCATCTTGGCATGGCTGTGGCCTCCTCCCTCTAGTGCGACTTCGTGCTGGATCCCTAGAGAGGAATGGTCACAACATGCTTGTTATTTTCATGTTTTCAATGCATATTAGTGTATGTTCAAGGGTTTTGTTGTTCTTTTATCTCAGTTCTACGTGTTATACATGTTTTCCGGCAACGGGTCGCTGTCCACGCGAGGCTACCGACCCTTGAGCGTGAACGGTGATCCTTCTCTCTCGTTTTTGGATGCATACATCTTCCTCCATACCCACAGTCCACACAAACCCAATAGCCACATATACCATGTCCAAAAAACTAGCCTCCCATGCCCCATAAACCGCGGCTATCGCCATCACCATGCAACCCAACAGCTATGAACCACTCCCGCTCTTTCACACCAAACTAGCCTAACACCGGCCATGCCTTCCATGTCCTCAACATCCTAGAGTCACCCCAGCCCTAGCCATACCCTATCTCAGCCCATACGGTCGTTTCTGTCACCCATAAACCAGTGAACACATCGGAACCCTAGACCCATGCAAGAGAGAGAGAGAGAGAGGGAGATAGAGAGAGAGAGAATGAGGGAAAGAGAGAGAGCAAGCCCCCTACACGTAGGAGAGAGAGAGAGAGAGGGAGACAAGTTTGTAACCCTAGACAGTCCCTGCATGCGAGAGGAGGAAGATGACCTCTAGTCGCCATAACTAGAGGCAACTGCTCTCGTCGCCAAACTCAAAGGTGACGAGATCAGGTGCCTATCAAACAAGTGACGGATGACCCCCGAAATATTTTTCCTGCAGGCTTTGATTTTTATTGTCTGTGTTGGTTTTTTATCGCCTACAGTAGCAATCTGAATAAATAAAAATGATAACATTCTTGTCTACCGTCGTTTTGGCTTTTTACTGGTTTCTAGTATTGTTTTTTGTCCACCGATAGGGTGGAAACAATTTATTTGACACCACGGTCATAGTTCTTTAGGATTCTCTATCTGGTTTGACCAACTGAGCAGAGCGAACCCAGGCTGGTGCAAGTCACCTACTCATACTCTGTTTCAATTGTGATTATCAAGTTAAGGAACCTAAGGTGTCCTAAGGACTTGTTTCAGACTTCACCTTTCTCCCTAAGTCTGTAACAAACCCTAGTAGATACTTGAAATTTTGTTGTTTTGTGTTTATTTATCACTTTGTGGTTTACTAGGATCGACCCATAAAGACAAAATCTTGGGTTGCGGGCCCCTCTTTAGAGAGACAAACCCGCAATCTAAACCCTTTTGGTGGACCCTAACGAAAGGTCAAAGAACGGTACCAAAGAGCCCAAATCCTACTAAGTGCCCCCTAGAAACCCTAAAATCAATTTCATCTTTGCCATAGGAACCTATATGATTGAACAAACATAGTTTAATCAAATCATTAAATAATATCTGAACCTATTAAGATCAGCATTTTCTTTGAAACTTGATTACATAATTTGGTTTGTTTGACGTTTGATCTGTCCAAGATAGATATAGGCTGCTGGACCAGTCTGGGGCATGTGCCCCCAAATTGAGCGATGGCGCCCCTCATCACCCAATAAAGCAGTGACGAGATCTGATGCCATCTAGAAAGGCGACGTTAGAAAAACGACTTTGTTTGACTTGTTTGTTGGATGGTGTGTATTCTAAGCATGTTTATACCTCGTAAGAACTCTGCATGACCTTGCATGTTATTTGTTTGAGCGTATCTTGCCATTTATTCACATGTGCTCATGTTTAATTCAATTTAATAAGTTTTGATCAACATTTTTCCAGTTTTGCACGCATCCACATAACATTAAACATCGTGCCCACTTGGACATACATTAATTACATACATGTATTGCATATTGCATATCACCCAAGGATGTACAATAAATAGCATTCATGCAACATAATGTCCCAAATCAACTTCCATGCATTGCATATTGCATATCGCCCAAAGACGTGTAGTAAATAGCATTCATGCTAATATAATGTCCTGAACTGTAACGCCTCTCATTTTCCATAATAATTTAAATCAAATTAAATTACGGGAAAATTAAAGCTAAACAGTAAATATCTAACTACTAGAAACTTGTGTGTGTTGCTAGGAGACTCCAGACTATATGCACTACACTAAACCTCTGCATGCTTGCACCTGCAAACCAACAACACAAGGAAAAACATATGAGTGACAAAATTTTTCCAGTACACACCCTACGAAAATCGTGGAAAACATAACTATAATCAATTTCCCTTTTAAATTCATTTCGCAAACTATTTTCTCCAAACCTCACAAAACAGACCTACACTGGCCAAAACCACAACCGGGGCTCTACTAGTCCAAAGCCACAAGCAAATGCCCTCAATGGCCAAAACCACACATAGTGAGTCAGGAAGCCCTGCGCTAGGCAACCTAACTCTGGCCACACGTAGTCCACCGAGGAGCGATCATGGCGTTCTACACTGCCACGGTGTGTCACCCTGTGCAGGAGCTAACCATCGTCCAACGATTCTTCTACCTGAAGAACCCTCACATAGCCAACCCCTCCTTGGGAAGGTTGTCTTGTCTCTTAGGACGCTACTAGCTACGGGACACGTGTCCTACCCGCACTAGCCACCACAAGGTATGCCTCCTCACGGTGTCCTCCATACACGGTGCTCAGGAGGTAGTGTCATACCTCTACACCCGAGCCTCACTGCTCACAACGACAGCAGGAGTATTATACCTCTCCGTCATGCCACAAGACACCTCAACCCGCGGACCACAACCTTAACCTTGAGACGACAATGAGTCTCATTCCTCTAGGACCCGACACCCCTCAACCTCAGGTATCTCGGCCCCCGACCTCAACCAAGGAGTCGCGCCCAACCACCGGAGAATGTTGTCACATTCCCTGGTCCTGATGAGACGGTCCCACACTGTTTCGGCTCGTACACAAAAAACCAGGAATATTTTCCAAAACAGGCCAACTATTTCCTTGAAATCCATTTCCAAAACCATTTTTCATATCTTTGAAAATTCTTCCAAAACCTCGACAAAATGGCGCATCAGGGGTCCCAAGAGACCACCACTGACGGCCCACAGTTCCTCTTAATGGGACAAAACACAGCAATCCAGAAAGCCCTTGGAAAATTCATTTTATAAACTTATTTGGACCTAGATTTGGCATGCCCAAAAACAGGTCCCGTATGCCGAAAATCCTTAGTTTAGTAGACCGATCTGGATCGGTCGACCGAATCAGGTCAACGATCAACACTCAGGCCAAATTCGGTATACCGAAAACTGATTCAGTCGACCGAAATCTCCTGATTCGAGCGACCGTCCAAAATCAAACGATCGAATTTCAACCAGATGACCAAATATGATAGAAAAACGGCATGCCGAAATGGTTCGGTATGTTGAATTCTGTGAAAAGCAGAAAACGGTCGAAACCCTATAGTCCGAGATCGCCCCAACTGGGACCTTCAATCGAACCCTCTAAACAAGCACCGAAAATCTTGCATAAAACATAAGATGTAGACCCTTGAGTTTACTCCAAAACCCAATAAATAAAACTAAAATCCATTCACTATGCATCAAGTTATAAAATCACAAAGGCAGAAGGGTCAAAACGACCCAAAACACATCAACCACCATAAATATCCATAAATACCACAATAAATTCTCAAAAAATCTAAAACATTAAATTTAGCCTAGATTACATGCATCCTAAGCATTTCTACTATTTTACATGATTTCTACACATTAAAATGGGAATACGTACCTGAAACAACCTCCGGTGATCTCCGACCGACTCTAGCGAATTTCGGCAACCCTGCACGACCACAGCCACAACACGACCATGGGTGCGCTCCACTTGAGCTCCACGCACCACCACAAGCCACCACTACACCTCCGCTTCTCTCCCTCTCTCTCTCTGTCTCCGTCGACGTGCTAAAGAAGGGAACATAGGAGGCAGGGGAGGATAAGGGAAAGGAGGAGGGGTAGAGAAGGAGGAAAGGAAGGTGGGGAAGGAAGGATGCACGCCCGCGGAGGAGGAGGAAAGAAGAAGAAAGAAGGAGAAGATGGCGACGAGCGGCAGAGAAGTGCGGTGCAACTTATATAACCTGCGCACGCAGTAGATGGGAGCGTGCTCACCTGCACGTCTCAGCCACCGGCACACCACACGAGCACACTGGCCACTCCGCCCAACCACCAGCCACAACAACCGACCCACGGCGCAGGCCCCACACGGACCCCACACCTGGGCCCCACACCCACAGTACCACAATGTACAGTGCCAACCACCCACAGGGATACGCAAATAGAAGCCGGCCCACGAGGCCCAAGCCCCAAAGCACAAAACCACACAACGGCCTCGGAACCGTAGCACCCGTCTAGGAATAAAATTCATAAAATGTAAATAATTACAAAAAATGAATTTTACGGGTGTTACACGAACATAGCATGTATTGTTTTCCATCGTGCTTCTTTTGATTTCTCACAATCATCTTTACGGCAAGGATGTTTACTATGTCGAGCTCTTATGGATCGTTAGTTTAGAACTCATACAGCGTGGCTGAGCATTAGGTTGCATCATTTTTACCTCTTGCATTTCGTTTGTTTTCACATGGCATGAAGTATACATTTGTCTTAGACACAAGCAAGCATACGTTTGCATTGGCCACACACATACAAGTGAAAAACTATAAAAAGACCGATTCGTTAGACGTACGGGGGTGCCTAACACCTTCCCCATGCATAACAAAAGTCTTTACCTGTTTCTCTGTCTGTAATGACCTATGTGTTATCTATTGGCATTGGAGTCATTTCTTTCACTTGTTTTGATTTGTTTGTTTTGCATCGCATCGTATCTTTTCAGTTTTCCTTGTCTTTTTCTTAAATAGACTAGGTAGTGACTCCTCTTATCCATTTGTTGTGTTTTTATGCGTTTCCTGGTGTTTTCAAGTCAAACGTCCCTTTCTTTGGACTCATCGCTCCCACCGTGGCCCTATCGGTCCTCGTGTCCTCATCTCACAGGTAGAGGCGCACGGGGGTTTCCTGTACCCAATCGCCATGGTCACACCATTTTTCATCAGGAATTCTAGATCTAGACGACACTGTACTACAACCTAAATCTACTAGAAAACACGAATCCATAAGGAAGAGAAGAGAGAAGGAGCACCGAGAGCGAGTGAGAGAAAGGAGAAACAGGAAGAAGAAGAGAGTGGAAATGTCTGGCAAACTGAGCGTCGTCATGACAACTCGGATTCTAGGTGGGACCAAGATGGTTGGCAGATCACATCTGCCTTCCGCACGCTCTTCGAGATGGACTTCCGCATCGACAAGCACATCGTCCCCGACAAGCCAGTAAGCTAATTCATTTTCAGTGATCATCATAATCATCTTCTTCTCCTATTTCAAATTTTCCGATTTCTAATTCATTCGAGGCCTTTCCTAATAGACGCAGCTGCTGGAGCAATATGAGCTGGTGTGGGACAACGGCACGTCCTTCCCTGAGCCTTGCATCAACCAGCTTGCCCCTACTACTGGCAAGGTGATAAAGGAAACCCTAGCTTGGTCATTTTCTTCCTCTTTTTTTGTCTTTGAGGATTAGGGGGATTCAAGATTGGGTTTTTATGTGCAGTACAAGGCGTTGGCATGGATGTGTGGAAGGAGGAAGGGAGTGGCAGAAGGAGGAGGCATCAAGTTTTTCAATTTTTGATTTCCAATGAAATGGGAATTAGATTCCTTGCTTCATGAGAAGGAATGAAATTCCCATATTTAATGGAATTTCTATTCCAATGATATTTCTGTACCAAACATCGGAATGGAATTTTTTCATTCCATTCCAGTTCATTCCAACCCTCATTCTAGTGTACCAAACGTTACCTTATAAATAAACATAGCAATTTTATTCATATTTGAAGGTTTCGAACATATGTTAAGAAATAATTTTGACTTGAATTGTAATTTATATTCTATGTTTTTTAGCTTTACATGCAATATATTGCTTGCCATATGTCTGGTATACATTTCTTACAAAATCCATTCTACCACTTCGTAAATTCGAAGTACAAAACAAATTGTTAACCAAGAGTGATGATCACCCTTGATTCCTGAGTATATAGAGCAAAGGAGTTAAGTCAACAACAACAAGTGCAATTGTTGAACATCCATTTTCCCATTCTATCCAATTTAGAAGTCTTCAATGTTGAATTCTTTCCTACTTTGGATAATTTACGTAATTTTTAGCCTCATTGTAATATCTGGGCCGTGTATAGGAGGACCGCGTGTTGGGTGCACGGTCAGGACGTGCATTTGACATGCACGGGTTTTCCAAGAGATTTTTCCAAATGATGTAAGCATGTACCCATGTATTTGTATAAGAAGTGACTAGTAGAATATGAGTTTCAATGCGTGTTTGTGCTCTCTTCTCTTTAGTGTGCATCCATGGGTTTTGTATGGCTACGTATGTTGGTATCCTAAACCATATACGTATACATATGCTTGAACAATGATCGCACAATAGCCTACCGCCTTCTACTATGCAGCCATACCTTGCCATCGTCGCTCCCTTCCTTGTCCTGCAACGACGCCACTCGAATCTCGCCATGCCCTGTCAGGAAGTATTGGAGACTGAAAAATGACAGCGGACCAGTGAAGATAAAAGAGGAGGAGAGCGGGCTGGTGTCGAGGAACCTAGAGGATCCAGAGGGGGAGAGAGGAAGAAGGGTGCCACCAGAGGAGGAGGAGGAGGAGTTTCGTCGGAATTCATAACCACCTGAGCAAGCTAGTCGAGGCGGAGGACTCACCGGAGAAAGGGGAGGTCGCCGGACCCCATCACAGTGTACGCGACCCATCTTTCCTCTCCCTCTATTTTTGATTCCTTGCATGATTAATAATGAAATTGAGTAGCTTAGCATGAAATCGAGTAGCTTAGCATGAAATCGAGGATTGGTGATGATCCAAGAAATTATTGGGATTTATGGAAGATTACTCAGTGATTTTTCGTATATAATGCTATAATAGATTTTCTATAATAGATTTTATATCTTGATAACCATGAATTAGATTTTGATGAAACTTGCCTTAAAAGATTGTAGATTTAGAGATCTTTAGATTTAGTATTTTTGTGTGGTTTTTAGGTGACCGAAGATAGGTCCACCCGAAGCTCCAAATCAAAGCAGAATTTTGGCAACCCTGTTTCTAAGCTCATTGTAAATAGGAGGACCGCGTGCCAACTGCGCGTACTAGTGGTGCGGTCAAGTTGCGTGGGTTTTTCGAGGCCTTTTTTGCAGGAAAATAAGAAGATAAGATAATTAAGAGAGATTATGTTTTCCCCTCTGTATTATCATGTAATATAGATGTTTGAAAGAAAGTATAAGATTTAAAGGAATAATTCATGTTTAAAAAGGGAATTTGACAAAAGTTATTTCCAAAAGAGAATAATGGCTTCTACAAAAGTATTTCCTGCAATAAAAAGAGATTTCAGGAAAAGATTTAGAAAGAGATTTCAGAAAAGAATTTCTAAATAGAAGCATGTTTTAGAGATGAGATTTTAGAGTTTTGAATTGGCCCCAATTAAAAAAACTAGGAGCTAAAAAGCTAGTGTTGACTGGGCCGTGTGCTCAATTAGGTAAGTGATGTTAGGTAGGCTAAGTAAGGTAGCTCGAGAGTTCACACTGAGTCGAGTAGGAAAACTCGAAAGCTCGTGATGGGCGGGACAAATCACCGATGTTTGCAACACCAAGACAGATTAGAGGGACGTCGTGAAGAAACATATTTCCATGCAATGAGAATGGAAAAGAGAAAAGAAATAATAAGGCTTGTTGGTCGAGACAGTGATATGCCCTATATGGAGACTTTCATTGTAGTAGTGTAGGGAATTAAGGTTTGTGCCTCCTTCTTCAGTTGTGACCAGGTCACCCTTAATCAAGGTGACACCAGAAAAAGAGATTTTCAGATTTCAGATTCAGAAATCAGTTTTAGGCTAGAATCAAGCTTGATTTTGGCTTCTAAGTTTTAATCAGATTTTAGCTAAGATAAGATCAGTATTTTAGGACTAGTTCTAGCCAGATTTTGTGTTTTACAAGATTTAAGATTTAGGCTGGAACCTAATCTCAGAGTAGTTTTCCAGAAATATATGAAATAGAGCATGATTTTCAGGAAAAAAAAATTTTAAAAGTGCATGTTTTTCGATATTTCTTTGAAAGAGGCTTTCTCAGAATTTTAGCTAAAATTGATTGAAAATCAGATTAGAGTTTATAGAAAAGTTTTCCAGAGAAGATATTAGAGTTTTATTTTGGAAATAAGGATTTAGAATCTTAGTTATTTTTCGCTGTTTGTTTTTGTTGGGGCACGTACTGGGTGACTTAGAAGTCACTCATGTGTTTTGGTTGTTTGGTTTCATACGTTTCGGTTGTTTGGTTTTAGGTGCTGAGTTAGAGTGCAGTCTGTCCCGATGCAAGTCTTTGGGAGCCACTAGCCACACACAGGTCTTAGTAGTAGTTAGTATTTATTTTAAATTTCTGCTCTTGCTAATTTAGCAAACTTAGATTTAAATTAGTATTTCTCTGTGACACCTTGTGGTCTCCAGGTGTTACACTCATTGATTAAGTCTTAATGTGACACTTTAACATAAGATTCTAACATTAATTATGATAGTTGGCTACTAATTATGCAACTTGTGTCTAATTGTTAGGCACAAGATACCCTATGCTAACACCTCACAAATAATAGAAGCTATGTATGTTGAACTATGGTTCCAATTTCAGCTATCCTTCCATCTTTGGAGCTAGTGTAGCAGCTGTCCTAATCTTATAAATATGTGAGCAGGGGGGTGTATTTTGAGGTGGATAATTTTGAGTGAAGAAAAAGATAGAAAATTGAGAAGAAATGAGCTTAGAGGAAGAAGTTAGATAACCCACCCATATACATATTAGAGCTTGAAAGAAATGTCATCATCTCCACGCCTTGTCGACTTTATTGTCCAATTTGTGTGCATTGCAATTGAAAGAGGGTTTTTATTATTTATTTTAGTGTATGCATTTGTAGTCAAATCAATGCATTAGAGTAAACCAAGGTTAAAAACCCTGAGTGCAAGTGACTGCAATCCGCCGCACAAGTGACTGCAATCAAGTGGGCATCTGCCGCACTTGACCCATAGTTGGAGAATGCTTCTCCACTGCTATAGGTCAAGTGGATGAGAAGGAAATACCTCAAGGGTCGGTCCATCATAGTTCCAATTTCAGCTATCCTTCCATCTTTGGAGCTAGTGTAGCAGCTGTCCTAATCTTATAAATAGGTGAGCAGGGGGGTGTATTTTGAGGTGGATAATTTTGAGTGAAGAAAAAGATAGAAAATTGAGAAGAAATGAACTTAAAGGAAGAAGTTAGCTAACCCACCCATATACATACACATACTTACAGCTTGAAAGAAATGTCATCATCTCCACGCCTTGTCGACTTTATTGTCCAATTTGTGTGCATTGCAATTGAAAGAGGGTTTTTATTATTTATTTTAGTGTATGCTTTGTAGTCAAATCAATGCATTAGAGTAAACCAAGGTTAAAAACCCTGAGTGCAAGTGACTGCATTCCGCCGCACAAGTGATTGCAATCAAGTGGGCATCCGCCGCACTTGACCCATAGTCGGAGAATGCTTCTCCACTGCTATGGGTCAAGTGGATGAGAAGGAAATACCTCAGGGGTCGGTCCATCATAGTTCCAATTTCAACTATCCTTCCATCTTTGGAGCTAGTGTAGCAGTTGTCCTAATCTTATAAATAGGTGAGCATGGGGGTGTATTTTGAGGTGGATAATTTTGAGTGAAGAAAAAGATAGAAAATTGAGAAGAAATGAGCTTAGAGGAAGAAGTTAGCTAACCCACCCATATACATACACATACTTACAGCTTGAAAGAAATGTCATCATCTCCACGCCTTGTCGACTTTATTGTCCAATTTGTGTGCATTGCAATTGAAAGAGGGTTTTTATTATTTATTTTAGTGTATGCTTTGTAGTCAAATCAATGCATTAGAGTAAACCAAGGTTAAAAACCTTGAGTGCAAGTGACTGCAATCCGCCGCACAAGTGACCGCAATCCGCTGCACTTGACCCATAGTTGGAGAATGCTTCTCCCACTACTATGGGTCAAGTGGATGAGAAGGAAATACCTCAGGGTAGGTCCATCTGGTACGTCAGGCCGCCTAACACTGCCTCGTGGGCGTGGAGATGCATTCTACGACTGAGGGATATTGCCAAACCCCTGATCCGCTTCAATATTGGGGATGGGAGGAGCACCTTTTTCTTCCTCGCTCCTTGGATCACGAGTCATCGCCGGAGTATTCCCTCCCAGGCTTCACAGAGACTGCAATCGGAGCTAGGCTGTGAGGACGTTTGCCCTGTCAGCCGGTTTGTTGATGACGATCATTGGTGTCTCCCGCGTCCCACTACACTGGATATGCACGACATATGGCCAGCGATTCTAGTGACCCCCATTGTCGGAGGTCAGGATACACTCACTTGGATTCGAACGGGGGACCAGTTCTCCTACAAATCTTCCTGGGAAGCAATCCGACACCGTCAGGCTAGAATCAGTTGGACTGGTCTGATCTGGGGCAAAGGGGTCATCCCCCACCAGGCCATCTGCGCGTGGAGGGCACTTCACCGAGGCCTACCGACACATGACGCGCTGCAGAGACGAGGCATCGAGGTGGTTTCTAAGTGTGTTCTGTGTGGCGAGGAGGTGGAGTCTCTGAATCACTTTATGTGGTCCTGTCGCTTCACTTCCCAGGTCTGGTCTCTAGCTGGGGTTAACATGGAGCCTCCGGCGGAAACTCTATGGGACGCTACTTGCCGTTGGTCTCTGGGACACAACCCAGCTACTGGAGTGCCGATCGCCAGAACACTTACCGGTATTATATCCAGAATATGGATGGAACGGAATAAGAGGACGTTCGAGGAGGGGTACCGCCCGAGGCACGTCCGTGCTATCCTCCTTGAAGCCACCAGGATTTGACCACCGATGGCTCTCTTCGACGAGACATGGTCCCTTGATGCATGCCACTATGCGGTACGCAGATGATGGGTTGCTGCAAATTGAATTTCCTGCTCCCTGGGTTGTCGCTAGACTGGGCTCGGGCAAGCCTTTTGCTTTGATTTGTTGGACTATGCAAGATGGCTGTAGGCTACTTGACTACGAGGGGTTTGCTTCACTGGGAGGCCCCAGTGGCTTTTGTCATTTGTTTGCAGTTTTTTTGCATACAGGTGGGCTTCGGGCTTTTAGTTAGGCCTGCTTAGGTAGAATTTTGCTGCCTTTTGCCTTTTTGGGCTGGGCCTATGTTAGTGCTTTGTGGTTTATTTGTGGGCTTTTGGGCCTAGTTTGTGTGGGCCTTAGGTCTTGTTGAGCTTTGCTCCTGAAAGGTCCGGCTGGGGCCTTTTGTTCTGTACAGTTTTTACTTTTTATACTATTTGAGGGTCTCCCTCCTTACTCTTGGCCAAAAAAAAAAAAAAAACCCCTGAGTGCATACTTCGATTTTGTTTTTCATGTTATTTTGTTATATTACCGATTATTTGATACTACTCTCAAACTAACTACGAAATTATTCTCATTTGTCTTCAAGGAAAATAAGATAGAAATCGCTCACTAAGCACAAAAAACCTTTGAGCAACATAGGCATTGACTTGGGGCCTGTTTGTGCCTTGGAGACAAAAGCAAATGAAAACTCATGGTCAAAGGGAAATCAAAGGAAATATAAATCAACGGAATTCATTTTCCGTTTGACCAAATTTCTAGTGTTTGTGTCTATCATTGAAAACAAATAGAAAACAAAAGTGGTGTGTTTGTGCCTGTCAATGGGAACAAAAAGAAAATAGTTTTAATTTGTCTAAATAAACATAAAAACAGACTAAAAGCAAGACAAAAACAGACTAAAATTTCATATCACAAAAGAGTAAAAAAAGGCAAAAAAATGTTATTGTGTGACCAGAAAGAAAAACTTGCTCAATTTCACAAGGAAAGTAAGAAGAAAAGGACAAAATAAAGAAAGTAGAGGATAAATAGACTCTTTTCCCCAAATCAACAGTAATCAAGAAGCATCTGTTCTTCCCTTTCTCACATAAAGAATTCATGGGGAAGGTAGTAGTACACAAATCATGCATGGTACACGTGTTTGATAATAATGAGTGAAGGAACAGAGAAGAACATGGATGGACAATGCACATGCCCTAGACCCTAAGCATACATTGCAAAAGGATCTCCAATCAAGAATCTGAAATTCTCCATCGAACATCCAAGGACATCTAAGAAATCAAAATTGCAAACAATCAAAGAGAAGAAGAAATAAGAGAGAGCGATACCAATAGCGAATGAAGAACGGAAGTATGAAATAGAGAAGGCGAATGGGATTGAGACAGGGAATCACGCCTCGAAGTGCCAGGTAGAGCACAAACTCGACTGCAACTGCCTCATATATTGACAAAGGATTGCAATCCCTACAGTTGGTGTGAGTCAACACACTCTTTCTATCTCTCTCTCTCTCTCTAAGATTTTAGTGGAGAGAAAAATGAGGAAGAAGGAGGAGGACGCTCACAGGGGACCTTGGTTTTCTTTGGGATTCGAGTGTATGGGGAAGAAAAAAAAGTCTCCTTGCCTTTTATACTTTGGAAACCAAAGGAAACAATTCCTTTTCTTTTGGTAAGCACAAACACCACATCCAAAAGTGGTCATACAGAAATTTGTTTCTTTTCTCTTGATTTCTGAATTCCAAAGGCACAAACCCCCTTGAAGTAGTCGAAACTCATACATCCATTATTTCCCTAAGGCGTTTCGAGGACCAACAAAATCTAACCAAAAGTGGCGAACACAAGATTGATGTCAACATAAGTGGAGTGTTGATAGTCAATAATACACAACAAAGGAGCACGACCAATGATAGGGCAATTGGAAACCCATATCT
This sequence comes from Posidonia australis, assembly GCA_024699735.1. Taxonomy (NCBI): domain Eukaryota; kingdom Viridiplantae; phylum Streptophyta; class Magnoliopsida; order Alismatales; family Posidoniaceae; genus Posidonia; species Posidonia australis. The sequence continues at coordinate 1,422 of JAMKQA010043439.1, read as the reverse complement.
ACAATTATTATTATTATTATGTATACTTGATGTAAGTTAATGACTAGTCGTGTACTATACACATGATTAGGTAATGTATACCTATAGTGTACTTGTCTGGTTTTTCACCTTGGACAAAAAAACAATTCATTTAATAATTGTGTCTAATAGATAGATATGATAAGTACACGATATACAATAAGGATAAATCCAAATGTAGTATAATGTGTCGTGTTATTGTGTTATATCAAAAATTGACAGGTCAAGGACCAACAAGGTTGTCGAGCCATCGACAATGCCTAATTGAGAATTCTATCGAGATAGTGAACGCACTACCAATAACCATATGAACATGGTATAATGTGCCATGTTATTGTGTTATATCAAAAATTAACAAGTCAAGGACCAACAAGGTTGTCGAGCCATCAACAATGCCAAATTAAGAATTCTATCGAGATAGTTGAAGGAAGAGATAAAGGCCCTTATTCCTATGGGTTGACTAAGCATAGATAATGCTCCCACCTGTGTAGCACCATCTCAATTGAAGTTTTTTTGGAGGACCAACCATAACAGGTACCAGCTCATCTATGGAGAAAACATCATTCATTCCACCAACCTTGTGGTAGATGAGGACAAGATCTCTTGGGATTTGACCAACACAAAGTCCTTCATCTCCAAGATTTGTTGTCAATTCCTAAATAATGGGAGCATTGTAATATCTAAGGCTTTTGGTGGAGCTACGCAGGTTCTCAATGTGAGTTAGTCATGTAGGTCGATGGTGCAAGTGGGCTAGCTTTTCCAGAATCAGAGAGAAACGAGTCTTATTGTGTGGTTTGGTGTTTTGATTACCATTGATGTAATATTATTGGATAATCAAAGTGTGTTTTGTAGGTGTTTTCTCTCATTAGATTCCCTTCTTGATGTATTGTACCCTGTGACCAAGCAAAGCACGAAATGGTCAAAAAGTTGCCATTCCATAGTACCATCTGTTAGAAATATTACATTAATTTTGATGATTACTTACCAGTGCATATTTTCATAATTATTAAGGCATGAAAAAGATATAAAATGCTTTCTAATATAAATTCAATATGTATACAAGTGTTTTATCAAAAAAATCAAAAACGGCATACCGGCATCAGTAGCGGCATACCGTTTCAGTAAAAAACGGAATGTATAATGGAACTCCGCAAGAACAAAAGCTGAACTGAAAACGACATATCGTGGATGGAGCGACATTCCGTTTCAGGAGAAAACGACAGAAGCAGCGGAACTCCAGATCAGAAGAGAAAAAGAAAACAATGCAATTCAACGGCATACCGTCACAAAACGGTATACCGTTTCCAGAGAAAACGGCAGACCGTTGGAGTTGCGGCATACCGTTTTGCTCGTGAGTTGAAGATTAAAGATCTTTTTCGACATACCGTGGTCAAAACGGTATAC
>JAMKQA010043438.1:0-17432 GCA_024699735.1 Posidonia australis | reverse complement strand
AAAAGAAAATGGTTGTTCGTCTTGTACTATAAATTTAGTTATTCCTTAACTTCTTCTGTATTATATTTCCAATTAATTATACCACTAGATCCTACTTGTAATTTCGATTGTTTTAAATCTGTGTTGTCATCTTTAATATGTTTGGATATACATTTTTGTAAATGTCTAGATATATGACCTACACCCCCTCCCCTAGGACATGTGTATATGGTATTACAATAATTACAGTAATACCTAGTTTAATCTACAGGGTCTAATGTAACATGCTCCCAAACCCAAGAACTTTGTTTCCTTGGTTTTTTAGTGGCTGTGGACTGTGAAGTATGTATTAGGGTAGACTGAGGTTGATCTGACTCCATAATAGGGATATAGTCATGGCTACCAACATTACCAATATTTTCCATTTAATATAAAAAAATGAATATAAAATAATAAAACCCTTAACCCACAAAAACCAAAACCCAAAAAAAGAGGAATTAGAAGTAAAGAATTTGGAGGGATTAGAAGTAAAGAAATTTTGATGTTGTTGGCTCAACTAGTGTCGCGTGGAGTCTAGAGACCAGAAGACCGGGCAGAATCCAAAGCCAAACAGCGAAATCTTCACATGAAAATCCTCACTTGAAAATTGGGAGAAATTTGTAGTAGAGAAAGTTGTAGAAGAGAAGATTGAGTTGTGAAGAAAAATGAATGGGGTGGGGGGGTATTTATAAGATAAAAATATTGAATTTTTAAAAAAAAAATACAAAAATACAAAAATGGTTGTTGCATAGCAACGGCCAAAAAATCTAGCCGTTATTGCAATGGCTGGATTTTGCAACGGTCCTTTGGACCATTGCAAAAAATTAATGTTTTGGGTCGGGCTCAGCCCGGTCCTGTTTTATTATTATTATTATTTTTAATGGGTCGGGCTGCCTAGCCCAGCCCTGTTTTTGTTTTTTTGTTTTTAAATTTTTTTTAAAACAGGCGGGGCCGCTTGGCCCGGCCCTATTTCCTTTTATTTTTTTTAAATTTTAAAACGGGCCGGGTTGCTAGCCCAGCCCTGTGTTTTTGTAATTTTTTTTTACTGTACATGGGCCGGCCCGACCCGGCCCAGGGTGTTTGCGTGAACCTAAATGGGCCTACTCTACAGGCCTTGGCTGGCCTGCCCGTTACGCCCGGCACGACCCACGACCCACGAAGGTCCTGGCTCGGCCCGACCCATGTAAATTTTTTCCGGGCCCGTGCTGGACCGGGCTGGGGCAGGTTGGCTGGCCCTGGGCCGGCCCGACCCGATTTTCATGTCTAGGTAAAGGCTACCGTATCTCACATCTAAGGGTGTACTGCAGAAATCTCGCGCAGTTTCAGGCTGACGAGAGGTTGTTAATCTGGCTTTTCCAGAAAAGTCTGACCGACCCTACATTGAAGTGGTTCACCTCTTTGGACATGGCCCAGATAAAGACTTGGAACGACCTCAATCGGGCGTTGCTAGAACAGTACTACTTCAATCTCGACTTGGTCCCTAAGCGTGAGGACCTTAACGCCACCAAGCAAAAGCCCCACGAGCCATTTGGGGAGTATATTAGGCGTTAGCGCGCTCTTGTCTCATAGGTTCGAGATAGACCCTCGGATGAGGAATCTATCAAGATGGTTATCCATGGAGCGTAGATAGCTACCGGGGCTCTATTTAGCATACAACTTATCACCACATTTGCATCGCTGATCCAAGTTGGCGCTCGCATGGAAAGCTTGCTGCGTAGTGGTAGTTTTATTATGCTCATTGCGTTCGCCAAACAAGCGACATCCCTTGCTTTCGTCACATGTGCAAGTGTCAGCAGCATTAACAATGGTGTGAATAATAACTCCAATAAGAGGAAAGATCCTCCCCAGAACGCTGTTGCATACAACGGATCCCCTGCAATGCCTGTTGACATGGGACACCCCGCTCAGCAGTAATTAGTTTATGCACCCACACATAGAGCACCATGCACCTCCCACATCACCACCACCGTCGAGCCAGTATATCCTGTCGTATCGGCAAGGCAAGGACCATACCAGGGATAGGCATGACCATGCTGCCCAAAGCGCCACTTCACGCCTTTGGTTGAGCACTTGGGTGTCGTCCTGCCAAAGTTACAATCACTCTTAAAGTTTTCGAAGGTCCGCCCACCGTCGCATCCACTGTAGGGGTGGTACAAAGTAGACCTATTCTGCAATTTCTATTGCGACGCAGGGCATGCGACGGATAATTGGTTCTTGCTCCGGAATGCTATTCAAGACTTGATTGATCGCAAGATCATTATCATCCACACCCAGCAGGCAGAGTTTGCGCCCACACCGGCACAAGCATCTGCATCCATCCCTGTCTCCCCTAGCATTGTTAGCCAGCCTCTCCTTGAGCACATCCATCTGGGTGCACCAAGGACCTCTGGGATCCACTCCCTCGTTCTTGTCTGGTCCAACGTTACCGCGCTGGATCCCTCAAATTTGATCCATGATTCTTCTGCTCTGTTCCCATTGTCCTTGTATCACTCCATTCTCGAGGGTTCAAGTTCCACAGTGAACATGATCCAAGTCACCACCAGACCGAAGTGTCCAACAACCCCATCAGCACAACCACCCTCACTTTCTACACTAGTAACCCTACTAGCACAATCGCCCTCACCAACCACACCAATAACCCTACTAGCATAATCACCCTCATTAACCACACCGTTGACCTTACTAGCACAACCTCTTCCATCTACATCACCAGTCACCCTGCTACTCCATCCCACCATGCATTCTCCTCAGTCTATATCTCTACCAGTTATACTAGCAACAAACCTATCCCTTGACAGCCCAGAGTTGGTCATCAGGGTACCTTTGGCTATTAATTTGACCCAAGACACTTATTGTGTGCCCTATGACTATGCTGTAGAGATGTGTACGGAGGTCATGCGTTCGGGACGGGTATATAGGGCCCCAACTCCCGTGCCTAAGCCGACCTGACCTATTATAGCTCCACCACAGCTAGAAAGCCAACCAGTGAAGCCTACCACCGAAGAAACCTTAGCCAAGCCCTCTTCCACCATAGCCAAACACGTGGTTGACATCACTGCTCAACTTAAGAAGGTCAAGGTCGATATTTCCATCTAGGACTTGACCCACACATCGGCTGAGCACCGAGAGGCCTTCCTCCGAGTTTTCCAGGCCACCCATGTAGCCCCCACCATAGAGCCTGCAGCCCTGGAAACCATGGTAGGTATGATTGCCACACCCCAGGTCATCTCCTTCACTTCCCATGAATTATCTCCGGCAGGGACCAATCATAACCAGCCCTTGTTTGTAACAGTACAGTTTAAGAACTTCCGCATCCCCCTCAACCTGGTCGATAATGGCGCAGGCGTGAATGTCTGCCCTTTGCGCACAGCAAGCAAGCTCGGATTCAATGTCGAGGATATTGTGCCAGTGGGGAAGGGAATGATGTCGTTCGACAACAAGCACCATGACACGTTGGGCTTGTTAGTAATCCCCCTCATCATTGGCCCGACTGAGTTCGACGTGGAATTCTACATTGTGGACCTTGAACCCTCGTTCAATCTCCTGCTTGGGTGCCCTTGGCTCCACAAGCATCAAGTCATCCCAACGACTCTCCATCGCATGATCAAGTTCAGTTGGGTGCCCTTGGCTCCATTACCGTTGAGGAGTGGAGAAAGTGAGAAGGACTTGGTTATGAATAGCTGCATCAAGAGAAGCATTCCCAGCACTTGCAAAAATCAAGGTAGAACTCCTCTCCTGCCTTCACTCACTTTGTTAGTGTAGGGATTCTCAGTCCAAGTCAGAGCCCGGACACAGCAGTGATACAACAAGACACTCCAACGAGCACAGGTGAGTGGGTAGGCATTAAAGATTACTATTCCGAGGAGGATGCCACAGCAGCTTCAGTTTCGACTGCAATAGTTTCGGTCACAGTCACAGTGCCAGATACGACAATTCCAGTTTCAACCTTAGCCACAATTCCAATCACCCTACCGACAACAGTAGTTTTAGTCTCCGCACCAGTCCCGACCACGACATCAATCACAGTAGTTGTCCCAAAGGCAAGCCATGCAGCCTCCATCAGCCAGCACACGTTGACTCCAATCACGCCTGCCCAGATCCAATTGTTGGCATGGAGCACTAACCCCTGCGTAGTACCGTTGGCACACACAAACGATGGTCTACAGTCTGCGTACTATGTGGATCTTGCCTCTGATGAAGACGAAGGAGTAGTTGTAGAGTCACAAATGGATGAGACGCTCCAAGATATGGAAGTTCTATTTCAGGAACAGCTCGCCATGTTGGCAGAAGACACCATAGAGGAAGTGAGGCGTCGGAACGGAAAGGTTGCAGTGATTGAAGCATCCCTTCCCTCGCCGTAGGAGACTCAGGACCATTTAGCTATCATGGTTCTGAAAGTGGAAGAGGAGCCAACTTACTCTAGACCAGATGAGTTAATCACTCAACAGTCGGGACGCGGGTCTAGATGGTATGAACAACTTAGACCTCACCTTAAGCAAGGTGGGGGCCAAAAAAAAAAGACCCTAAGCTTAGCTCAGGGAAGGACGCATGCGGTATCACCCTAATCAATTAGCAGCAGGATAGCCACCAATCAGTAGTACCCCTTGTAAATAGCAAAGAAAACCCAAAAAAATCAAAAATAAGTAAAGAAGCAGCATCAGAGGAGCAAGAAGAACATGACCCGAGGAAGGATACAGAACGAGATGACACAGAGATCGCCCGCCGCCAGTACAAGAATACAAGAGTCACCGTAACTATCCTCCAACGCCGAACTGGTCAAGCATCAGAGGAGATTTGCACCTTTGATACAGTAGACTCTACTTTTAGAAGGAGATTTTGTCTGAGTTTGTGGCCTACAAAGAGGAGGATAACACCAGTGCACATGAAGATAACGACGTGCCAATAGAATTCCCACACCATGATGATGACCCAGAAGGCCCAAATCTCCATGTGGGAGAAGAGATTGAGCTAGTAAACATCGAAAGCACTGACAATGTCAAGGAATTGCGACATGGTTGGCCTGGACATAGAAGTAGCAACACACACTCTACCATTGAAGCCAGATGTCAAGCCTGTCAAGCAGAAGCTTAGAAGATGGCAACCCCAATGGCTGATCAAACTTAAGGAGGAGATCATGAAGTAGCACAAAGTGGACTTCCTTAAGGTCATCCTTTACCCAGAATGGCTGGCAAATGTCGTCCTAGTGTTGAAGAAAGATGGACGGGTTTGCATGTGCATTGATTACAGAGATCTCAATCGGGCGAGCCCCAAGGACTACTTCCTGCTATCCCACATTGATATTCTTGTAGACAATACAGTCGGCCATAAAATGCTATCGTTTATGGATGGATTCTCAGGCTATAATCATATCAAAACGGCAAAAGAAGATATCGAGAAGACATCATTCATTACCCTGTGGGGAGTCTTCTACTACAAGGTGATGCCATTTGGACTCAAGAACGCAAGGGCTACGTATTAAAGAGCTATGACAGTACTATTCCATGACCTCATGCATCAAGTAGTCAAAGTCTATGTTGACAATATGATAGCTAAGTCCAAAGAGCCTGAAGATCATCTACCTTGCCTGACGAAGCTGTTCAATTGTCTACGCAAGTACAAGCTCCGCCTCAACCCCAGTAAATGTGCCTTTGGGGTTTCATCCAGCAAGCTTCTTGGCTGCATCATTAGCTAGAGGGGGATTGAGGTCAATCCGACTAAAGCTCGGGCTATAATCAACATGCCTCCCCTCACTATAGAGAAAGAAGTCAAAGGACTATTGGGTCACCTACAATATATCAGCCGATTCATTGCTCAGCTCACACCCATTTGCGAATCGTTCTTCAAGCTCTTGAGGAAGAATGCATAGATTGGTTAGAGCGAGGAATGTCAGGTAGCTTTTGATAAGATCAAGCAGTTATTAGCCAAACCTCCTATTTTGGTCCCACTAGTGCTAGGGCGGCCCTTACTCCTCTATCTATCAGTAACCCAGCATTCCATGGGAGCAGTATTGGGCCAGCATGATGAATCTGGTCGCAAGGAGATGGCGATATATTATCTAAGCAAGAATTTTAATGATTGCGAGGCTAGGTATACTACTATAGAAAAAGTCTGTTTGTCTCTCGTCTAGGCAGCCCAATGCCTAAGGCGTCATATGATGGCGTACCCCGTCCTACTTCTTTGTCGTCATGACGCTATGAAGTATTTGTTCCAGAAGCTAGCGCTCGTAGGGCAATGTGTCAAGTGGCAGGTGTTGTTGTCTCAATACGACATCACCTTCATCACACAAAAATCTTTAAAGGGGCAAGCAGTGGCAGACCATTTGGCCGAGCTACCTTTACTAGAATATCAGCCCTTGTGGATTCAATTCCCGGACGAGGATGTGCTGTTTGCCAAGGATAATGATGATGAACCAGAAATGGCTGAGGAGAAGAATCAGTGGTGCTTATTCTTCGACAGCGTAGTCAACAAAAGAGGAATGGGCATTGGCACCGTATTGGTAGCACTCTAAGGCCAGATGACTCCCTACGCGAGAAAGTTAAACTTTAAGTGCACGAATAATGAAGCTGAATATGAAGCATGCATATTAGGACTTCAAATGCCATTGGAGCATGGTGTCTGTAAGTTACATGTATGTGGCAACGCCATGCTAGTTATCATGCAAGTCAATGGCCATTAGAAGACTAAAGATCAGAAGCTCACCCAACACCTTGCTCATCTTATGAAGCTCGTGGCAGAATTCTAAGAGATCTATTTCTCCTTTATGAATAGAGCCAAGAATGCCTACGTAGATGCCCTAGTGACCTTAGCATCTTGGCTCTCGATACTAGAAGACCGTGCAGTGGATGTGTCAGTTACATATGTGGATCAGCTAGCGCACTGCATGAGCATAGAGGAAGCAGACCCATCGGAAGAACTCCTATGGTACTATGACATTAAGGTTCTTCTAGAAACCAAAAATCTCCTTCCTCAAGCGTCAGCAGCAGAAGAAAGGACATTGAAGCACTTGGCATCCAACTATGTACTCGGGGCCAATCATTTGTATAGAAGATCCTATAATCAAATGCTCCTGAGATGCTTGAACAAGAAAGAAGCCGATGCTGTCATGTTACAAGTCCATGTTGGAAAATGCGGGCCGCACATGAATGGGGTTCTGTTGGCCAAGAAGATCATATTACAAGACTATTATTGGTCGACCATGGAGGCAGATTGATGTCAGTTTGTGCGAAAGTGTCACGCTTGCCAAATCCATGGGAATCTGATTCATGCTCCCCCACAACAACTTCACAACATGTCGTCACCTTGCCCTTTCCACCTGGGGAATTGATGTCATCGGTGCCATTCATCCAACAGCATCTAACGTGCATCGTTTCATCCTAGTGGCCATTGATTACTTCACGAAGTGGGTCAAAGCGACGTCGTACAAGACGATCACTGTTGTAGTAATAGAGAAGTTCTTGAGGAACAACATCATATCCCGAAATGGGGTCGGTCCCACATGCAATAATATCAGATAATGGGAAGAACTTCACATCTAAGAGGGTCTAAGACTATTTACAGAATTTTCACATCAAACATCACCGTTCTTCACCTTATCACCCTCAAATGAATGGAGCGGTTGAGTCAGCCAACAAGAACATTACCAAGATACTAAAGAAGATGGCTGAGACATACAAGGATTGGCTTGACAAGCTTCCCTACGCATTGTGGGCGTATCAAACTTCCATCTGGACATCTACAAGCACCACCGCTTTCTCTTTAGTCTATGGCATAGAGGCTGTACTGCTGCTCGAGGTGGAAATCCCCTCCTTGAGGATCTTGAAAGAAGTAGAATTAGAAGAGACGGAATGGTTGGGTGATCGCTTTGCACAGTTGAACTTGATTGATGAACATCGACTACAGGCCCTGCACCATGCCCAGTGCTACCAGGGGAGGATGGTGAGATCCTACTAAAAGAAAGTCCGACCCAGGAGCTTTACGTCAGGTGACTTGGTCTTGCGAGCAATCCATCTCTCTAACACTCGCGGTAAATTCAGACCCAACTGGCGATAATCCTTGAGGACATGGACTACATTAAGCAGTCAGAGCCAGTCAATACATGTTACTTAAAGAAGTACTACCAATGATGTAGAGCCGTGTCCTTGCTTGCAAAGCTCTTTTGACACATTTGCACATGCATTTTTCTCTTTATTCATGCATTTTGTATCATCTTGCACTTATGTTTTCTTTTGCACTCGTTATACACGCATTGCATCTCAACACAAAAGCACGAAAAAAAATCCATGCATGCATGCATTAATAAAAACACTAGTAGCATCCATATAAACATTGCCCGGTGATGAAAATTGGATAAGCTTGCCTGTGAGGGAAAGGAATATATTCCTCCTCAGCCGATACTATATGAACATAGAACAAGTGAGGGAGCCACCACTCATCGAGAGCAAGGTGACAAATCCAATCGTCCCAAAGGACCTACACCTCTAGAGGGAGATAAAATATTAGGATGTGAGTGTGGATGTGATTTAGAAAATTACTTTCATGAATAAGGGCACTAAAAAAAAAGGAGATAGAAGGCGCAGACAGATGTTAGCCTTAAGAGAAAGAGGTGTGTGGAGTAACTCTGTCCTTATCACAAAACTTGGAGAGGAGTCGAAGCATATACCTAAAAAGGGTCCACACCGCCGAAGGGATTAACCTCCCCTCACTCACCATCAAAGCAGCAACTGCTTAGGTACTTGTTACCTCCAAGAAAGGGGCAGAGTCAATCCGCAAGCCTATGAGAGAGCAAGAAAAAAGAGAGGATAATTGAAAAAAGTAGGTATAAAGCCTTAGGGAGTTTGGTGCGAAGCCTATTCCACCACACAGCCAAACAAACTACTACTACACCCTTGCCATAGCGCCAGCTACAATTTAGAATGTCTAGGTAGTGTCTGGTGAGTTGGAGATTTTCTCCTTCCTTAGATAGGCATTAGAAGCTTTCCAAAAGCTGAAGGCAATAAAAAAATAATAAAATGATAAAAATAGCATCATTCATTCATGCATAATTCATGATCATTCATCTCCATTCTTCCAATCTGCTTTGCAAGGGATCGCTACATTCTTAAACCAAGGGCATGCCAGCCTTTTGGTTGGGAATTTGGTGAGGGATACTCGACCAAGGGTATGCCAGCTACTTTAATGGTTGAAAACCCCATAATCTATCCAGGGGCATGTCAGCTGCCTTATGTATGGATACATTGAGGCTAGTACTTTGGTAAGATACATGCTCATGGCCCTACTGGTCAGAACCTTTACTGCCGAACCAGGGGCATGACTGCTGCCTTTCAGAATAAGATGTGCAGTTTACAAAATAATCAGATGCAGGGAATAGGCCTTTCTTCAAGTATTCTTGCAAGTGAACCAACCATCCAACTGCACAGCAACAGGCACAAGACTTTCTTGAGGATGAAGCCTAGTAAGAGCGTAGGAATATTCCTAGCCCCAACACATGTGCATATCTCTAATACACCTTACAGAGATGAATTGCGAGACATAGCAATTCATGACGGCAATAGGGGCTGTAATCATTACTTCTAGCCTCTACTACGATTCTGCAGAGTTGGCAAGATACTCTCTATATCTTGCATATAACTTCAGAACAATCATTCCAACGGTGAAACTTTATCATTGAGCTATGCAGTATTTCTCTCAGAGTTGTATGGTGTAGCTGACTCCTTAAGTACCCAATGTCGGCTTTGTCACCAGACAATCCCGACCATCGAGGTTTGATGGCTATTTCCCACCAATTTGGCACTTGGTCTTGACCAGTTAGTAACCAGGACCTCTTGCCGAGGCTATACGTACGAGTTAGATCATTCGATAGACCGTTGTTTAGTTTACTCAGATCTTGATTCTGACATTCAACCTTAGCCTTGGGTTGGTCTATCTGATACTCAATCCATTTATGTTGCATTTTTCTGTTTGCATTAGACTTTATAAAATATTGTTGTATGAAACAAGGTTATTGTCTATTTGAAAATAAATATTTTGAGAATGTTCTACAGGAGCTCCTCTTCCCTTTCTAGTGTGGCCTGAATCAAGAGAAGCTGAAGCTCCCCTATTGGTCATGGGTTTCCCTATGATGGTCATATTGATACGTTGCTCAGATGTTCTCTAAATGTGGATTGGGAAATTAACAGACAGTGATCACGACAAGCTGTGGACTTGGGGCATCTCCTCAAAGTTCTTGGATATTGCAAATGTGGAGGTTTTTCAATATTTTTTGTGTACAGCTGCCCAGTTCTGGAAGCATGCTAACCACGTATTCCATTTCAGAAGAGTTGAATTGGCTCCTACTTTGGAGGAGGTCCGTCAGGTATGCTGTCTGTCGAAGTTTCTAGGGCCTACTGTGTTTATACGGTGTGACGGATAGTCTTCAGTCATGAGTGAACTCGTAGGCCTGTCAACCGACGATTGTGGTCATCGCCTTATCTATACTGATGGACAATCTTTGATGTTACAGCTGACATACTTTGACAAGGTGGTCAAAATGCGTGCTTCCTTGGGCAATGAGTTGTGGTTGAGAGGTTTTGTTGTTCACTTCTTAGGTGAGCTGGTTTTTAGCTACGGTCGAACAATTGTGAATATCAAGGTTGCAGAGATTGTTTTGGCAGTGGTAACCCATCAGATTGACTTGGTCCTAGTTATCCTAGTAGAGACTTATCAAGCCCTAGATCGGTCATTATGACGATGCCGACACTTTTATGTTTGTGGAGCTTTTGCACAGGTGTGGTTGGCTGCTCATCTGCGTGTGGAGGTCTTACGCCCTCAATGGTCAGCCTTTGAATCTTACTTCCAAAGTAGTCATGCTCGCACACTCACCTCAATTAGAAAGGAGTATGAGTGACTGGAGAGTTTTTTAGAAGACAAGGTGATCTAGTGCATCATTCCTTCGGCCACTTATAACTTTGAGGCTTTCTTCAATACTACCGACATGCAGCTTATCATCCTACCAGGGCTGACTGGTGGAGTTGAGTATCATCCAATTCACGTGATGCGGTAGTTTGGCTACCAACAAGATTCCTTTGTTCAAGGGCTAATGCCAACTCGATTCCAGGAGTAACCCTTAAGCTCTTATACTATGAATAAGGAGCAATCACGCCTGCTTAATGGCTCCATCCGATCAGATGATCTCATAGTCATAAAAGGAAGGGTTGTTAAGCTGATTATGAAGCTGAAGTTGAAGAAACCTGGCCGATTTGTGGAGCTGCTCCAAGCCATACACTGTTTCCCAAAGCTAGAGGCTCTAAGAGATCTAGGGATGATGTAGACTCTTGATATTCGTGTTATGCTACTTGTTCATTGCGTGCTGTAATAGTGTAATCACTTCATTATATTCGATTGCTACAATAAGTACATTGGAACGATTTTGCTAGCTTGTTTGGATGCTTGTGATTGATACGAAGTTTAAATTTCCATTGCAATAACATGTGCTTAACTGGTTCAAACTATTGCCCTCTTCTGCCTATCGAGTTGGCGCTGGGGTCTACCTGGCTAACAGTCGAGAATATTGTTTTGATGCCTAGGTCTGGACAAATGAAGCCGTCATAGACTTTTGTACCAGGTAAGGCGAAATCAATTTTTTTCCTTTTGAATTTACTCTGGTCAGACGAAGTCATATCAGGTTTCCATTCTAGTCATGCGGAATCCAATCTACTTTGTTAGACTTGCTCTAGTCGAATAAGTCTTATTTTCATCTTCTTCTAGGTCTCAGGTGAGGTCTGAATGTTCCCATCCCAAATTCGTTCTAGACGGACGAATCTCAGTGCCATCTACTTTGTTGGACTTACTCTAGTCGAACAAGTTTTATTTTCATCTTCTTTTAGGCCTCGAGCAAGGTCTAGATGTTCCCATCCCAAATTCTCTCCAAACAAATGAATCTCGGTGCCATCTACTTTGTTGAACTTGCTCTAGTCAAACAAGTCTTATTTCCATCTTCTTCTAGACCTCGGGCAAGGTCTAGATGTTCCCATCCTAGATTCACTTTGAGTGGACGAATCTCGGTGCCATCTACTTTGTTGGACTTGCTCTAGTCGAACAAGTCGTATTTCCATCTTCTTCTAGGCCTCGGGCGAGACCTAGATGTTCCATCCCAATTCGCTTTTAATGGACAAATCTTGGTGCCATCTACTTTGTTGGACTTACTCTAGTCAAACAAGTATTATTTTCATCTTCTTCTAGGCCTCGAATGAGGTCTAGATGTTCCCGTCCCAGATTCACTCTGGACGGACGAATCTCGATGCCATCTACTTTGTTGGACTTGCTCTAGTCGAACAAGTCTTATTTCCATCTTCTTCTAGACCTCAAGCGAGGTCTAGATGTTCCCATCCTAGATTCACTCCGAACGGACGAATCTCGATGTCATCTACTTTGTTGGACTTGCTCTAGTTGAACAAGTCTTATTTCCATCTTCTTCTAGGCCTCGGGCGAGATTTAGATGTTCCATCCCAGATTCGCTCCAGATAGACGAATTTCGGTGCCATCTACTTTGTTGCTCTAGTCGAACAAGTCTTATTTCCATCTTCTTCTAGGCCTCGGGCGAGGTCTAGATGTTCCCATCCCAGATTCACTCCAGGCGGATGAATCTCGGTGCCATCTACTTTGTTGGACTTACTCTAGTCGAACAAGTCTTATTTCTATCTTATTATAGGCCTTAGGCGAGGTCTAGATGTTCCCATCACAGATTCACTCTGGACGGACAAATCTCGGTGCCATCTACTTTGTTGTACTTACTCTAGTCGAACAAGTATTATTTCCATCTTTTTCTAGGCCTTGGGTGAGGTCTAGATGTTTCCATCCCAGATTCGCTTTGGAAGGACGAATCTCGGTGCCATCTACTTTGTTGGACTTACTTTAGTCGAACAAGTCGTATTTCCATCTTTTTCTAGGCCTTGGGTGAGGTTTAGAAGTTCCCATCCTAGATTCGCTCCAAACGGACAAATCTCGATACCATCTACTTTGTTGGACTTGCTCTAGTCGAACAAGTCTTATTTCCATCTTCTTCTAGGCCTCGGGCGAGGTCTAGATGTTTCCATCCCAGATTCACTCTGGACAGACGAATCACAGTGCCATCTACTTTGTTGGACTTACTCTAGTCGAACAAGTCTTATTTCTATCTTCTTCTAGGCTTCAAGTGAGATCTAGATGTTTCCATCCCAGATTCACTCCGAGCGGACGAATCTTGGTGCCATCTACTTGCTCTAGTCAAACAAGTTCTTCTAGGCTTCGAGCGAAGTTTAGATGTTCCCATCCTAGATTCGCTCCAGACAGACGAATCTTGGTATCACCTCTTTGTTAAATTCCCCACTTACACTATTTTCCCCACCTTCTAGGCTGGTAGCCCAAACTACCTGGTTGACAACCATTACATTGTCCAGAGTGGGTTGATACCCCAAACTATCTGGTTGACATCTGTCATCAGTCTACCCTCGATCGGCAAGTTCGATATCTTGCCATGCTTCCATTCGGGCAGAAAGGTCTGTCAATCTGCCAAGTTCCCCCTATCATGCGACAAGCCTGATAGTCTTGGCGTCCCTTGGCATGCGTTGGAAAGTCTATCATGCTCTCCTTTGTGGGCTAGTGGGCTACCCACTCGTCGTTTGTGTCTAGCATTTGCCAGAAGTTATCTTGCATTGGCATCGTCTTCATGCATCATTTGCATCTTGCGCGTCATGCATCACCTTGTGTTAGAGTCAACCCTTACATCAACATCATACATGGGCCACAAGTGATAACTTTCGATGCATCCATTGAATAAGTGGTTCACGGCCCCACAGCAAGTACCACTCTCTTGTAGACTCAGGTGGGGTGTCTTGTCAACCCTGAGCATCGGTCTCTGTTCTCTTGACCTCACTTAGGGAGGGGCATCTGTAGACATCTCAATTTTGCAGTCACTAGGCGGCAGACTCCTCTAGAAAGATGCTCTAGTTGCGACCACCAAAACCAAAACCCTAACTGAACCTAAACCCACTTAGGCTCATGTAAGCCCAGTTAGGCCTATACAAGTCCACTCTAACCCAATTTAAGCCAATCAAAGCAAAAAAAACCCTTAATTAAAATCCAAATTAAAAATGAAAGTCACTTGAATTAAAAAACTCAAATTAATTAAGCTAAAAAATTTGATTAAAACCAAAATCAAATAAAATCCATTTAAACCATTAAAAACTCAAATTAACTAAGTAAAAACATTTAATTAAAACCAAAATCAAGAAAAATTCATTTAAACCATTAAAAAAAATCAAGATAATTAAGTAAAAAACCTAACCAAAACCAAAATCAAGTAAAATCCATTTAAACCATTTAAAACTCAAATTAATTAAGTAAAAAACCCTAATTAAAATCAAAATCAAGTAAAATCAATTTAAATCATTAAAAATCAAAATAATTAAGTAAAAACCTTAAGTAAAACCTAAATCAAGTAAAAAACCAAAATCTAAATTAAATCCTTCGTCAAATCAAGTAAAAGGCAGAAGAAACCCAAATTCAAAGCCTAGAAGAATCCCCAGCAAAAACACCCAAATTCAAAGCCTCTTTCAAAACCCTGCAAATCCAGAACCCCCGAGCCACCGTCGCCAAAGCAGCCACAACCAAAGGATGCCGCCACCAGCATGGGAGGATAACCCAGCCTTCATCTAGGTAATCCTCCCTCGTTTAATGCTCACAAAAATGTTTCTTTAGTCCTATCGAGCCCACTTGCATTCTCTAGGTGAGTTCCGTCGGGGTTATTGCCCCCTGTACGTCGTCCCCTTCTTCTTCGGTGGTGGGTTCACCACCTCCGGCGAGGCCCGTGGCCTCTCGTGTGGATGAGTCCCTTGGTGCCTCTCCCCTATGTTCCTCCTCCTCCTCCCTGAGCCTCCAACGCTCAGGAAGGAATCCCCTGGCTTCCTATGGCCAAGGGAACACAACCGTCGCTTCGCAGCCGCCACCCTCCGCTGTAGAACCCGCTGCATGGGTGAAGCTAGCCTGCCTCTCTGCCACCAAATCGTCGCCTCTGGAAGCTTCCCTGTGGCCCGCAAAAGACTCTCCGGACTCTACTCGACCGCCTCCACCTCTACAGTGCCGTCCTAAGCTCACCCGCACCCATCGTCGGCGCTTGGGACGGGTGGAGATCCTCAGCTAGCCCCTATTCCTCACATGGCTCTTGGAAGCTTCCCTGTGGTTCTCCAAAGGTCCTCCGACTTTCACCGGTGCCTCTCCATCATTGGAACGTTGCAACCACCTTGCCATCGTCTTCCTAGCGCTGACAGACCACTTTGCCGGAGCCTGAGATGGGGGGAGCACCTCAGGTAGCCTCGATCGTACCTAACACCTTAGGAAGCCCCCACGCACCTCCCTCCAACTTTTCCGACCCTTGCTCGTGCCCATCCACCGCTATGCTTCCGCCAACGCCTCGTCAGACCTTTCGTCAAAGACTGGAACGTCGGTGATCTTAGAAGGGTAACAGTTTAGTTTATGTCCTTAGCTTTTTGGTTAATTACACTTAGGTCCTTAGGTTATTACTTCTAGGTCCATACTTAGGTCCCCTTGAATGTCTTGTTCTTTTATGACCAGCTCAGTAAATGCTTGTTTTATCACAAATAGACCCTTGAAATCATGTTTCATTTTCATCTTCTAGAATTTTTAACAAACAAGAATTCCATTGAGAAATTTACATCCAGATCCTTGAACTAATTCAAAATTACATTGAATTGCATAAAAACTTGTTTTTCATTGCATTATGATCCTGAGATTTTGCATGAACACCTAGACTTCATTTAATATAGTTTATGAGCATAGATAAATTACATCCAGGCCCCTTATTTAGCATTTAAGTCATTGATTTGGGTTTTTAATTGCATTTTAGTCCATATACTTACATTTTTCACATTTATTGATCATGCATGTTTGTAAATTGTCACATGAATAAGGTATGTATGACAAAATCATGTTTTCAATCTAAAATGACCTCTGATTCTGTATTTTGATCACATTTACACACACATGTAAATTTTGCACATTTAGTCCAGAACTTTCATGAAATTATTAGAATGCAAATTCACATATTTCACACCTCAATGCCACATTTTTATGTTAATTCATGATTTGAACTTTAGCATGAAAGTTTTTGAATAGTTTTCAATCATGATTGCCATCTTTTTGTGGATTTTGCATTTTAGTCCATAGATTTCTTTAAATTGCAAATACGTGATTTTTCAACATCCATTTCTCATCAATATGTATTTTCACCTTGATTCATGTGATAGTTTTCTATCCTCTGATTTCTATGAAGTTTTCCAAGTGGATTTGCTATTCCTTTGCGAATTTTACGCTTTAGCCCTCACACTTGTGATTATCCATGTTTACATCATTTTCTCGCATTTGAAATCTTGTTTTCATCATGTTTTCTTGTAAATAATATTTTCTTGACACTTTGCACGCATAATGCACACATTAGACCATGTATTCTGCATCTATACACATTTATCACATTTAGCCATGTGAAATTACATAATTGCCCCCATGACACCAACTCATGCACATGAATGTTATTTTTGCACTAAATCATACACATTTTCCTATGTAAATAATTCCTAAGCATTTTTCATACATTTAGATGCATTTGCGTGCACACTTACCCATATGCATATCATTTCATGCCATTTTCAATAAAGATTGCTTTCTATTTGGTTTTCCGCGGATTTCTCTGTGATCTACTCCGGATTCTTTTGCTTTACACAAGTTTGATTTCCTTCACTCAGCATTTATGGTTTTCACGATTTGATTTAGATTTCCATTGCCTAAGGGCGTACACTAATTGGCTAAAATGCTTACATTGACCCAATTACAGATTATTTTCCCTATTTTGATTTTCATGACATTTTCCATGATTCTGATGATTTGAGTAGATGCTACTTTTGATTATCAAGATGTTTGCACAGTTTCTGTTACACCCCAAATTTTCCACAATATTTTAAACAAATTAAATTATGGGAAAACTAAAGCTAAACAGTAAAATATCCAACCATTAGGAACCTGTGTGTGCGGCTAGCAGACTCCAGACTATATGCACTACGCTAAACCAATCGCATGTCTGCACCTGCGAACAAAACCACAAGGAAGACGCATGAGTGACCAAAGTCACCCAGTACGCACCCTACGAAAACCGAGGAAAACAAAACCATAATCAATTTTCTTTTAAATTCCTTTTGCAAACTCTTTTCTCAAAACCTCAGAAACCAGGCCTACATTGGCCAAAACCACAAACCAGGGCTCCACTGGCCCAAAACCACAAACAACGGCCCTCAATGGCCAAAACCACACACAGTGAGTCATGAAGCCCGGCGCCAGGCAACCAAACTCTGGCTACACGCAGTCCACCGAGGAGCCACTCCCAGCGTTCT
>JAMKQA010043437.1:0-21204 GCA_024699735.1 Posidonia australis | reverse complement strand
ACAAAAGTGTAGATTTGCATGGAGAGCATCTTGCAAGGAGGACAAGTAAATTCATCATAGAAACCTCATGAAAACACAGAAAAATCAGACCATATGTGCTTTACTCCAATGCTCAAGAATAAGAACTTAAGAGAAAGGTAGGAAGGGCCTACCTTGTCCAAGATGTTCCTTCAAAGAAAGACCCAAGATAATAAGCTCCTTGATGCTTTGGAAGGGCTGAGAATATCTATGGATGCAAGAAAAAGCTTGAGAGCTCAAGTGAATAGTTGTAGAATTCTGGAGAAGGCTGGCTGTAGCTGTGTGCGTCTCTATCTTTCAAGATGATCAGCCCCTTCAAATGGTTGCTTATGGGGTCTATATATAGGGATTTTCCATGGGTAACTCCTAGGAAAGTAAGGAGCCTCGTAGACGAAAAGCCTGGAAGATTTCATGGCATATTCGTTGGTAGAGGTAACAGTCATGGGAGGTGGAAAGCCAGCAGCCAGCAGCCTGAGAAATGGTTGGGCGCCTGGTATGTGCGCTAGGTATGTGCGCCAGGTACGTGTGCTAGCTAGGTGTGCTAGGTTGGTGTGCTAGCTAGGTGCTCTCCCCTACTTGTCTAGATTTCTAGTTGGGCTGCGGGCCTACTATGGGTTTAGGAATGGTTTAGCTAATAGGATTCAAGGGTTGGCCACATCCAAAGCAACGTCTGGAAAGCTCATCTATGAGTCACCTCAAAATTAGGGTGTCTACACCCGGTCAAACTTACAAACCCCTCCAACTATGGTTAAGTTGGATAGTTTTCTTATCTCTCCTGGATGGGCAAATTTAAATCTTGATTCTATGTGATTTGGTAGGGCTAGGGTTGTCTCAGATCATACCCCAATCCTAATTGACACCAAACCTAGGGATTAAGGGCCAACCCCTTTCAAATTTTATAAGTCCTGGCTTAACTTAGAGGGATATCATAAGTTTGTTACTAACTATTGGACAAACTCAGGCATAACTCTTAAATCAAACTCCCCCTAGCTAATTTTGCTTTCAAACTTAAAAATTTAAAGATGCAGATCAGGAACTGGGTCATACCTAAGAGAGAGGAGAGAAGAAAAAGATTAGAATGCATAGAATCTCATATCATGAGGATTGATCGTATGGTTGAAACTCAAATTCTTGATAATGCTACTTTAAGCATTAAGAAAAATCTCATGTTAGAACACAATACCCTCCTTTTAGAACAAGAAACATATTGGAGACAAAAATCTAGAGTTCAATGATTAAAGGAGGGGGATTTGAACACTGCTTTTTTTCACAATATGTTTAAGTGTCGTAAAAGAATTAATTCTATTTGCTCCCTTAA
The DNA here is from genome assembly GCA_024699735.1 of Posidonia australis. Classification (NCBI taxonomy): domain Eukaryota; kingdom Viridiplantae; phylum Streptophyta; class Magnoliopsida; order Alismatales; family Posidoniaceae; genus Posidonia; species Posidonia australis. The sequence goes on along the minus strand of JAMKQA010043437.1, from coordinate 19,868 downwards.
GGTCAATGGCAATCTACTGACTTCCCTTTCTTTGATCTGCCTTGAGCTTGAAAATTACTTTACTCAGCGATTTAACAAGAGCTCTAGGGCAAGGGTATCTCTGAACTGGGACTCTTTGTTACCAAAGAAGATCACCAACCCAGATTTGCTAGAGAAAGAATTTACCTTAGCAGAAATCTAAAAAAATACTTTTGATCTTCCAGGAGAAAAGTCCCCTGGCCCTGATGGATTCTCCCTACTATTTTTTCAAGAGTTCTGGGAATTTCTGTATCCTGACTTAGTGGCAATTTTCCAAAAACTACACCTTGCTTCAAACCCAGATTTCCTCAAGCCAATAAATCAAACATTTATTACTCTAATTCCTAAGAAAGAAGGTGCTAAATGTGTTAAATATTATAGACCAATTAGCTTACTTAATAGTACTTATAAAATCATTATTAAATATTTGGCCACTAGGTTCTCTCTTCCTCTTACTGACATTATTGATGATTCCCAATGTGCTTTCCTCTCTGGGAGATACATTAGTGATTGTTTTTTGGTTGCGCAAGAAACTTTGAATTATATGAAGACTGCAAATGTCCCTGGTTTTATTCTGAAATTAGATTTTGAAAAAGCATTTGACAATGTCAATTGGGAGTTTTTATTGAGTTCTCTCAAGGGACTTGGTTGTGGGGACAAATGGATTTCCTGGATCTCTATGTGTATCTCAACTGCTAGGTTCTCCATCTTAGCAAATGGATCCCCTACAGGATTCTTTGGTGTATCCAATGGGCTTAGGCAAGGGGACCCTCCGTCACCCCTTTTATTCATTGTTGTCTCCTACATTCTGAATAGGATGCTATCATTGGCAGCAAGCAAAAAGATTATTACAGGGATCCAACTCCCAAATGAGGGACCACATGTGATTAATATACAATACACTGATGATACAATCCTCTTTCTCTCCTCAGGAGCAGATAACTTGGTAAACATTAAGAGAATCCTTTGTTACTTCCAGACCTGTTCTGGACTTAGAATAAATTTCCAAAAGTTCTCTTTGACTGGTGTGGGTGTCTCTGGGGCAATGGTGGAGCATGGGTGTGATATTCTGGGTTTCCAAATTGGAATTTTGCCAATTACTTACCTAGGTCTTCCCCTGCATCATAGAAAGGCATCATATAAGGACTGGACACCTGTCATTGAAAAGATCTCTAATAAGTTGTCAACATGGAAGGTAAAATTCCTTTCTCTAGGGGGAAGATTAACCCTAGTAAACAGTGTTTTAACAGCAATACCTACCTATTACCCTTCGGTACTTCACCTACCCTTAAGGGTGGAAAAGGAAATTAACCGACTTAGATGTAGATTCCTCTGGCAATCTGCATCACCTAACAAAAAGGGTTATCATTTGGTAAAATGGGACACCTTATGTAAGTCTAAAGAACAAAAGGGCTGGGGCATCATTAATCTTAGGAATTTTAGTGTGGCCATTAAATGTAAACTTTTATGGAAATTCTGGACTTGTGCACCTAATATGAAACAACCAACATTATTAAAGGCCAGATATTGTTCTAGATTTGGACTGGGGGCCTTGCTTAATTTATCACATAGGAAATGCTCTCCAATTTTGCAAGAGTTTAAGAATTGCTTCTACATCCTTAATTGTTTTACCTCAATTGAAGTAGGAAATGGTGAGACACCATCTTTTTGGAAAACAATTGGATAAATGGCATCCCTCTAAAATATAAATTTCCTGAGTTATATAGAATAGCAAAACACAAAAAGGTATCTGTTAAAAGGGCGCTTCATCTATTTGGAAGTAATTTCTAAGGTTTATTTGATGCCTTTGGTAGCCCTGCGCAACAAATTAACTTACATGCTATTCAATCCCAAGCAGATCAGTTGGCAAACATGTTATTTGGGTTTCAACTTCACTTGGAAAAAGATAAAATCCATTGGCAACCTGATCATAAATTCACATTCTCAGTTAAATCATACTATAATGTTATTAATGATGGTGGACTGAGATTCCATTTGTACAAACCCATTTGGAAGGCTTGGGTGCCACTAAAGATTAAACTCTTCACTTGGTTAACAGTATCTAATAAGATACTAACCTAAGATAATTTGAGAAAAAAAGGTTGGACCGGTCAAGATTTTTGCATTGTGTGCAATAGCTACTGTGAAACTATATCACATTTATTCATTCACTGCCCTTTTGCAGCTGCAATTTGGAAATTTTTCATTAATTATCCTATGTATCCAATGTTTTATCATATTGAAGATCTCTTCCGATATAAGCCCCAATGTATTTTAGCTTTATCTGGTTCTGGATGGATTGTGCTCATTTTGGTAGTAATTTGGAGCATCTGGAAAGAAAGAAATAGCAGAATTTTTTGCAACTCATTTGATTCAAGTAGACACACTATACTTAAGATTATTTCCCTTATGTATTCCTGGACAGTAAATTTGGGTATAGGTTTTGAAAGGGAAGCTTTAATCCAATCTGTCTCGGATATGCAAAATTCCTGGAGCATGAACTAGCCGAATATGGGAGTTTCTACTCATTCCTACCCTGTGCCCCTCATCTCCTTAGCTAATGCCCCGGCTGAGACCATGCCTTCTGTGCATAATTTCAGTGAAGATCATTCTTCATGATTTTCCTCTTTGTAATCAATTTCTGTGGTCTTTCTTCAGTAAGGACTGTAACTTAATTACTTTTTGAGCAAACATGGCCTGATATGCATCAATATGGCCAATTTACTTTCGGTTATATTGGATCTTCTGGATCCTAGGTTTTTGTAATACTTGGAACTAATTTTTGTTCTTGGTGGTGGTTCCATAACCAAGAAATCTTATTAATATTATTACCGTTTTCAAAAATATATGCTTGCTATCTCTTTATATCAATTGAGATATGATTGTTGATAATTGATTATTTATATGTTCTTACATAGCACTAGTGTTAACATAAAAAAATAGCAATCATATTTTTTAGATAGCAATCATATCTTGTAGACAACAATCATATCTCACTTTACGATTATCATGTCTAGAATCAAAATTTTTTTGATAAATTTAAGACATAATTTCTAGATAGCAATCATATCTTATAGACAACAATCATATTTTCAAGATATGATTGTTGTCTACAAGATATGATTGCTATTTCTTTATAACATGAGATATGATCATGAACATTTTTATGTTTACGTGATTCTTTATGTCATTTGAGACATGATTTCTGCTTATATGAGATATGATTTTTGCTTATATGAGACATGATTGTATATGTAAGATATGATTGTCAAAATCAGTTTATCCCTATTCTCTATTGCATTTAAGAGAAAACTCTTACAATGAAACATGGTTCTCCTAAGCTTATCTTGGTGTTTCTAATATATTTTAATAGTATCCTAATTTTGTTTCAGTTTTATTCAAAAAAAGGTGATATTAGTTAGACTTTTATGGTTACTCTACCATTGATGTCCTTACCATCATCATTATCTTCAATCTTAGATTGTTCCTTTTGTTTCCTGTTAATTTGACTGTATTTGTTCACATGAGACATAATTTTTTCGATAAATTTGAATGTATATGTTTACTTGAGATATGATTTCTATTTATATGAGAAATGATTGCTTCTTATATGAGACAAGATTATATATGTAAGATATAATTGCCAAATTTAATTTATCCTTAAAGTCGGTTTATCCCATTGATGCCCTTACCATCGCCATTGCCTTCAACTTTAGAATATTACTTTTGTTTCCTTTTAATTTTATTGTATATGTTCACATGAGACATGATTGTATATGTAAGATATGATTGCTATTTCTTTGCTGCAAATGAGATATGATTGCTGATAATTACATAAGATTAGTGTATGACAAGAAACATGAGATATGTTCACATAAGACATGATTTCTGTCTACATGAGACATGACTTCTGTCTATACTAAAGTGACATATCATTGTATTTGATTATATATTAATTTATTTAATATTAGTGTATGACATGATATATGATAAATTTGCTTGTAAGTACAATCTTAATGAAATAGCCTACACTATCTACACAAAAAAGGCTAAGTATGCAAGTTCGATTGCAAGTTTTTTTTTCTTTAGGTATACCTTTTTAATGAGATATGATTACTGTTTGAGACAACATGATATTGCAGTTTACATATTGCTATTTACATATAGCATGATATTGTTGTTTACATGATAAATTTGTTAGTGACTCCTTATAAGTACAAGTAATAAACCACATCCTAATCCTACACTACAAAAACACTCTAAGACTGAAGTGCTTCTTTAAGTATGCTTTTCTAAATATAATGGTCTCTTATGTGTTGAAATGGTTGATTACTTATTTGTTTTTTTATCATTTATTTCAGGGAAAAAGACACTGAGACTCTGTATCTATTAAAGAGCCATTGTTCTCAGATAAATTTCGTGAAGACTATCATAGACTTAACTCTCAAGTTACATCATCGTCATTGGGAGATAATCAATCAGACTCCATTAGCGTAGTTTTTCTTCATGAAGAACATCTTGAAGCTGGAAAAAATCTACTAGACTTATTTGTCAGTTTGTACGATGAGGATAGAGAAGGGTTTTCCATTGCTGGCAAACTATTAAAGCTGAATGAAGTGGAGTTTTCTTAAGTGCTTCGACTTCCAATTGGAGGGAAGTCTATATTTGTTAATGACCCTATTAAATCAAAAACATATGATTCTTATTTTAAAGGGTGTGAATTCACGAGAGTTGGCATCCTAAAACAAATCTTAGACTTCATTGAAACACAAGATTACGAGGAGACTATAAAATTATTGATTTAAATACGACATATGGGACATATAAATACACATATGGAATAGGCAACGAAAATCTTGGACTTCTCTCTTTAGATAATTTGTCATCTCAAGCCTTAATACGACATATGGGACATTTATAAATATTATCATAATTTTCCCCATAATTTCTATAATTTTCCCCATAATTATTATAATTTCTATAATTTTCCAACATTTAAATATCTATGCATATCATATAAATCATTATAAATGCCAAATAATTCCAGAAAATTATTGAAATTTAGATGACTTGATAATTAAGATTACTTATCTTTATTTTTACCAAAAATGAGATTTTATGATAAGTTATCACATTTTAATGTTATAGCTTATATTTAATTCATGATAGTGCTAAAAAAATAAAGATAAAATCCAAAATATCTAATTGATTTCCAATCTATTTTAAATCAAATGTATCTTTGATTTTGACTAATATTCTCGTAATTATTAAAGATTAGATTTTCAAATCCAATTTACATAATATTTTAAGTGGATTTTGAATTTAGAAATTAATTTAAAATAGCTTTCAATTACGAGTATGACTTTTCAAGAGTAATTTGGTCAATATTTGCTAATAGATTTGTAATTGATATTTTGAGATCTTAATTTTCAAAATTATGCCTTTTTAGTAGCTCGCTGCCACATGAATAGGCAACTAGCTAACATGGCAAATTTCATGCTAGTTGGTTGTTGATTCACCGCGTGCGCTTAATTTGGGATTTACAGCCTCATCGCCTGTCCTAGCGATGACTCAATAATCCTGTCGCCTTTTCCATAGGCGACAAGATCTAAAAAGAGATTTTTTTGCTGTATTTACGATTTTAATCTTGGACATTGATCTTTCACTCGTCATTGACGAGATCTAGAGCCCCCAAACTCTATAAATTAACCTCTAGGTCAAGAGTTTGAAGAGGAGGCACATTAAAATCTTGAGGAGCCACCTTGAAACCATAGAAAGGAGAGAAAGAGAGAAATCTTGAGAGAGAGAGAGAGAGAGCCATAGTCCCTCTTCCATGTTCATCTTTTCCTAGAAGTTTAGATCTTAGAGATCCAACTCCTTTCTATAGCCATAGCTTGTCTCTGGATCTCTATTCACCGGCCTCCACTTCCTCTAACCCCCACGTCAAGTATCAAGGGTGAAGAGAGTATTTATTCCAATTTATTTTATTCTATTTCATATAAAACTTGCATTCATAGATAGTCCATGGCATATGCATGTGGGGAACCACCCCTCGGTTAGGATTAGATCTATTTGTTAATGTTGTTTATTTTTCTCTTTTGTTGTCGTTTACTACACTTAGTCTAATCCAGTTCATTTTTCTTTGTTTTTTTTCTTGTTTGTTTTGAAAGGAAAGAATACTACATAGCATAAGGAAGTCGCTTGATAGCATCCTACTATTGACCTAGTACAATCACCATCTCCTGTGGACATCTTGTCAGCTTGCTTCAGCAAAGGACTAGTGGCGATTACAAAGACCATCGAAGTGAGTGGACACGACGACGATCTTCATCAACTCACAAAAATCCATCCATAGAGACGTTTGAGCATTTCTTGTGTCGAACATGCTGAGACTCAGAGCTTCGAAACTTCAACGAAGAAGAGAATTTGTTGGAGATTAGAGCTATGAACTGGAAGTGGTGATCGCTTGGATTGGAGTTGAGAACCTCTAGAGGCTGGAGAGAAGTTGAAGGAAAAGGGTGGTGATGGATGGCGATGCTCCTCTTGCATGGCGTGGACGGGTTTATATAGGCAAGAACTTTAAATTGAAGTCGTGGATGCGTAACAAACTTCGACGAACGACAATGATGAATTCTAGTGGCTCATAAGGTGAATTTGAAGTTTAATCAAGGGCACGATGGTCCTTGGAGGTCCCAGATTATGCCTCGAATCCATCCTGACCATTGGCGTTGTTGGATTGGATGATTTGGCATGATTAAATGACTTCGACACCTTCTGCACTGAAACAGGGCACGCCACCAGCTATTCCCGCCATCTGCATCCGTTGGATGGATTCGATGGTTAAAACTGTTGAATCTATTTGCCACTAGCCTCGACCACAATGGAACCAACCTCAACGACAATGGAACAGGGGCAGTCCCAACAATAATCCCTCGAAAACCATAGTTAAAAGCAAAGGCAAAGCCAGCTACCACAATGTAGCTCCTCCTCAGTCAGCTCAGACCAAGGAATCAAAGAGGGACCACTATCCACCACTCCCAGTCTCATTGGCCGATATGTTCATAGAACTGTTGGAGGCCAAAGCAATTGATCTTCCCCCCTCAAGCCAAAAACCTCAAATTGTGACCAAACTAAGTTCTGCCCATTCCACAGAAGGCATGGTCATGATATTACTGACTATTGGACCTTTAGAGATATAGTCTAAGACATGGTGGAGGTCAACGTATTTGAAAGGGATGTTTTAGTGGACAGAGCCAGGCAAAGGCAGCGAGAGGGGCAACAGTAGTACATCCACAACAACCCCCTCACAAATCACAAAGTTATGATGTTCAGGGATGTTATTGTCTCTATAACTCATGATCTCCAATCAGCAATCGAAGACCCCTAATAGCATGAGGAAGAATGGGAGACCATATCCGATGATAGTTGGGACAGTGAAGCAGGAAATGAAGAAGCAGCTACAGAAGATGAAGAGGAAACTTGGGTAGAGGATGAAGAGTTAACGGTAGAGGATCTTGAACTCCTTGACCAATTCAATTTTATTGCCATAGACGAGTCTTAAGATGGCTCCGAAACAGAGAGCCTCCTAGCCTTGGGCCAGGGAGCTATCGAGCAGTTCGAGCAAAATAATATTGTCTTCCGCGAACTCGAGCTCCTGCCACCATCTAAGCAGGAGAAACCTCTGATTATCTCAGTCGGTATTAATGATTGCATATTACAAGGAGCATTGATAGATGCCAAAGCCCCCTAGCCTTGGTCTAGGGAGCTATCGAGCAGGTCGAGCAAAATAATATTATCTTCCGCAAACTCGAGCTCCCACCACCATCCAAGCAGGAGAAACCTTTGATTATCTCAGTCGGTATTAATGATTGCATATTACAAGGAGCATTGATAGACACCAAAGCAAGTCAGAGCCTCACCTCATTAACCCACACTTGGGTACCTGGGGATCAATGAAAGAAGGATTGATAGGACTCCGTTCACGTGCACCGGATTTGATCAAAGTCAAAGGATGGCTTTAGGCACAATCCAAATAGAAATTACAATGGGACTGCTAACAAGAACCACTACTGTGATTGTGCTAGAAGAAGAGGCCCTAGAGCCCCTCATCTTGGGGAGATCATGATTGGTGAAAGTAGGAGCAGTAGCGTCTTCTGTACACCAACTGCTGAAGTTCAAATACAAAGGAAAAGTGGTTAGTATCCTAGCACATCACCTTGGAGTACTCTGGAGGCCAACCCCACTAGAGCCATTGCCACAGGTAGCCATCTTCCACCATGAGAAGAAGGGAGATGCCTTACCCCTACTATGGAGGAGGCCACTAAGAGAAGTCCCTTCATCTTTGTGGGGCTCAAAAGCTATGTCACCATCAGTCTCGTCGATATTCAAAAATGCTAAACCACCACCAAGTAGGCCGGTAATTTTTAAAACCTCCAGTTCCCAAGAAACGACAGCTCCACAAGCTACAACTACGCATCCGTCATCAATATTTTAGACACCAATGGCATCACCAATAGGAGTCAACCTGTTGGATTTCAGAAAGATCGTGCCACCAAAGCCTACTTTTGTCATGCCACATGACCTGGTTCGAGGGAAGGTTCTAGAAAAATAAGAAAAGCAAAACAAGACAGAAGCTGCAGCAGCACCCATCACCAAGGGAGGGAGAATGTCAAATTGAATTGTGCCACTAGCAGAACAAGCAGAGACAAGCAGGCCACAAGAAAGAATAGAACTGATGGAGTATGACATCTTGGAGCAATTCAAGAAGACGTAGGCCTAGATCTCTATCTTTGATCTCATCAACAGCTCAAGCCTCCGTAAAAGAGCTTTTACAAGAAATGCTTGAAAAAGCACAATTAGCTCCGGATATGCCAGTAGAGGAACTCCAAGTCATTGCCACAACGACATTTGCCGAGCCACTCATCACCTTTTCAGATATTGAGCTTGCACCTCCAGAAAGGAGGATGTCCCCTTTGAATGTAACAATTTCTGTAAATGATCATTTAGTATCTGGAGTATTAATAGACACAGGGGCATCCATGAACATTTGTTTTCTATCTACTATCAAAACATTGGGTGTGAATGAATCCACATTAACCCCCATAGATATGACGATTGCCGAATATGATGGTAGTAAACGAAAAGCCCACGGCAAATGAACCACAAAAATTGGGATTGGGCTGGCTCAAGTCCTAACCCAACTGATTGTCATAGACATGAACGTTTCTTATCAAATCATTTTGGAAAGGCAGTAGCTTGACAGCCTAAAGGTAGTTTCATCCCCTTGTCACCAGTGCTTGAAGTTCCCCCACAATGGAAAAATTATAAAAATAAAGAGTGATGTGCTAGTCAAAGAGGTTGAAGCAAATATGAACTATCTGCCGCACAAAGTTAGTGTGCGAGAAAAGCCATCCAGAGCAAAAAAAGGAAAAAATATAGTCTCCATGGTTGAACTCAAAGAGCGATGGGCTAAGTCCAAATTAACATACAGAATAAAGTCATCTTCAAAAGCAGAAAAGCCCCTTCCTGAATGTAGGATGGGAAATCATGAGGAAGATTGGCTACAAGAAGGGCCAAGGGCTAGAACCAGAAGGAAGGGGAATAAAGGAGTCAGTACAAGCATATGATGGGAAGGCAAAGTGGGACTAGGTTTCAATCATTTCTCGGATGACCAACCCTTGAGGTGGAACCTGAAGAATCACTTCACCAGTAGGGGCATTTTGAACCCGAACACCTCCCACGAGAGTATGTACTCGCATCCAAGCATGCAAAGGATGTCGGTTCAGACATAGAAGATGAAGAGAGTATCCCCTAACTCTTTGGAACTCTCAGTTTACAGTCAGAGCCACTAGGCCTCTTGCAGCAGTCAAAGCAACCGAGCTCATTGACCCTCTCAAAGCAACCGAGTTCACTGGGTCTCTCACAACAACCAAGCTTACCAACTTCCCCACAGTAGCCAAAATCACCGGCCCTCTCAGAGCAACCAAGCTCACCGACTCTCTCACAACAGCTAGAGCCACCGGTGCCCCCGTAGCAATCAGAATCACTAGCTCCCCTGCAACAACCAAACCCATTAGCTTCCTTATCTAGTGCGCTAGCTCCCACACCTCCAGACGAGCCATTGTGCCCTCCATTGTTGCCAACGTTTTTGAGCTCACTTTGCTTACAACTCCGAAGCCACCTCTTACGCTGGGCGAACTCACCGAGCAGAGCTTGAGAAGGTCACAACAATTGATTGACAACGTTCACCACATTAGCGCGAACATCTCTGACGATTCGTCCTCCCTCAAGCTCGAAAGTGATCTAGACTAGGGAGCGAATCATGTGCCTTTCAAAGATGGTGGGAATGTAAAAATTGACAAGTGTTCCTAGAAGAGCCCGAACCTCTACTTATGGAGGCTACACTAGGGGTAGTCCCCCAGCTATTGTAAATAAGTTTTACTTCTCTTTTCCTGTTTTCCTTTTGTTTGTGGAAAATACGTAAATAAAACATCCTTTTCCTTCATGTGCTTTAAAAAAAAAGGAAAAACTTAATGAGAAAGAAACCCTGCAATGCAAGCATGGGAAATTGAGACCCAACTAGGAAGGACCATTGCTGGTGATTGAGACATATGTAGGTAACGCCTATTGTTTGGCTAGAGAGGATGGCACTAGGCTTGAACATTCCTGGAATGCATTGCACCTTAAAAGGTACTATCCTTGACACACACACAAGGCCTATAAATTGTCTGAGCTAGCGAAACAGCTGTCTTCCAAAACTTAGGAACCTTGTCCTTAGCCTCACTTCACAAATACTTTGTGGGAAATGGGGATCAAGGGTCTGACACTGAGATGGAGGCAAGCCTTCAAGGGTTTCCCCTCCGGTTCATGAATAACAAGTCCACACACTTCCTTCGAGTCAGACATGCTATCCTAGCGTAAACCTTAGTAAGTTGTGATTGGATAGGTATCCAAAGCCAAAACTTAGATGCACGGAACAGAGGGGAGTGCATCTAAAATAAAAGAAGTGATTCGGTCCATCAATAGTAAATTTCCATTGATCGAACACTTAAAATGGGGATAAAACCACTAACGCTCAACAAGTGTGCTATCATAGAATAAATCTTAGTGAATAGTGATGAGTAGACACCTACCGAAAGAGGAAAAAAAAGAGATAAAAGGAAAAGAAAAAGAAAAGAAGACAGCAAAGAAGCCGTCCATTGACCAAAAAAAGAGATAAAGGAAAAGACAGTAGTAAAGAAGATATCCAAAGGAAATAAATGAAAAGATGACAGCAAAGAAGTTGTCCAGAGTCAATGCAAAAAAATGGAAATGAAAAGCATAGCAGGATCTAACCTTGAGCCGAAGGAGGGTTTAGAACTCCAAGTCAAACCAAAGTCTCAACATAGGACACTACTTCCTTTCCTTCCACACCCTGCACTACATACTCAGAGGCAAAGAGCAAGAACCCAAGGCTAAGGGCAGTTAGTACTGAGATTAGCCAGAAGTATCTACTGGGCCTAGAAGCATGTAAGGGATCTAACCATTAGGGTTTTTGCCTAACTTAGATCTTTCTTTCCAACTTTGCAAAGGGTTTCATTGCTATCTCCCAACGAAAAAATTGAAAAAAAATAGAAAATCCCAAAAAAACATAAAAATAGAAAATTTAAAAAAAAGAAAATCCCAAAAAATAGAAAATTCCAAAAAAAGCTAAAAAAAGGGAATAAAATAAAATAAAATAAATCCCAAAATAATAATAATAATAATAATCCAAATAATAAAAAATCCCCAAAAAAGATAGGGTAAAATCAACTTAACCAACGCCATCTTGTGAAATTGATAATAAGTTGAGACCTATGATACAAAAATTTAGGACATCCGGTTGACCTCTCTTATTTAAGGTGGTCGCATGGTATACGCTCGCGAGGTAAAGCTGGGATCTTGAGAAGAGACCGCTCGTCGTTATGGCATACCATTTCTCATTAGCAATAAAGTTGAGGTCATGGCTTGTTATCCTCTACCTAAGTTTCATTTTATGATTATTACCTCATTTAGCGTTTTTCTAAATATTTACATTTTCAAGAACTAGGGGCAAGAAGCACCCTAGAGGGATTAACAAGTTTATTGAGAATATGCAGGATAGTACTGACTGACAGGTGTTATACGTCAAAAAATAGGCATCCTACATAAAACACCCATATGCAGCCATTCAGGAATTTGAGATGTAGACTACCCGGAGACGGGCGATCAACACATCCAAATGATAATTCCAGAATTTGAGATGTTAAAAGACCAAGATAAGGCGTTTTATGCATTATCAGTAACTTAAACTACAGAATCCTATCAGAACAGTCCTAGATCAATGCCAAACCCATAGGGGAGTATTCCTTCATACATTACAGTCCAATATACACTCAGAGGCTAGGGAATAAAAGCTGAATTTTATATAAAGGAGAATTATTACAAATATGAAAAGTTAAAGAACATAAGAAGGAAAATACATAAATGAAACTATTATAAGCCTCATTGTTCAATCTCCTCCTCTTTTTACGCAGTAGCCCAGACTCATCCACCCATTCCTTCAGCTTTGGTAGCAGCTTGGAATACCAGGCCCAGTGCTCATCTTCCCAGAGAAGTGAGCTAATCAAAGGGGTGAAGTCGAACCCATTCGAATCATCATGGCGGTTCAAAGTAGTCCAAAGCGTCTGGATGTAGTAGACCATAGTGGTGTCAATCGGTGAACCTTGTTCTCGAACCCGGATGCGGGGGACACGGCTTAACAGAGGTGGCACTCTCGTTTTGTGCCCTACCATCTCAAAACAATGGTGTGAATTATATACCACGAAGTGGATGGGCCTGAACTGTTCAAGCTCCACTGGAAGACCTCGTGACTGATGCTTACGACCATATGGTGAGTTCCGAGTGTAGAGACTGACAGGGGCAGACAACAGTAAGCAGGCCATTTCTTCTATGAAGTTCGTCCTTGGAGGATCCAACTTTGGGAAATGGGTGTGAAGCCACTCAGGAAGAAGGAAAGGGGAGCCCATGAAGTCATCACTGGTAGCTACGTTAGTCAACCCAATATATGTGGCTGTAAGGGTGGCCATCGAAGGAGAAGGCCACAATGCTTCGTTAGCCCTACAAGAAGCTCTGTGTGATAGACGTCTAAAGTAAAATCTTTGGAGGTAAACAAGGTCAGACCCCCAATTAGCAGATGCATGCATACCCGAAGTTGGTCCTCAAAAGCGGAATCCTGAACTTGGAGAAAATTATAAAAGAGGTGAGCCAACTTGAGTCGACGACCCTTGAGTACAGGATAAGTGGGTGGAGCCACGAAGACACGGGCAAAGAGCTTCTCCATCTCAGCCACGCCATATGGTAATGGGAAATTAGCACCCAACTGAGCTCCACCAATGTCGGACACTCCCAGCAATCCAGCAACCTCCTCCACCAAGATTGTCATCTCGCACCCCTTAAGGAAAAAAGTATGAGTTTGTGGGTGCCAGAAAGTGCACAAGGCGTGAAGCAAAGGCAAGTCCGGAGTAATGCCCAATAAGTCTAGAAGCTTGCCAAAACATGTAGATGCAAGGAATGGTCATCTATCTTGCGTCTAGAGCAAAAATTCCTTCACTCACAGGGAGTCATAGGGAAAGTCACTGTTAAAGCAAGGCATCTTGGTAAAATTAAAAATTCCCTGCAAACTCAAAACAAAAGGGGGAGTGGTTGTAGAAGTAGGGGAAAGACCAGAAAGAAAAAAAAATAGTGAAAAGGTGAGTGGCAAAACATACCATTCCAGCTTTAATATGGGACATCATATGCCCAGGGATCTCTTCAAGAGGAACAACCGTACCATCCCTGTTGTTGTACATAGGCACGTTCGGGATCAAAACAAAGGTCAAAGAGTTAGAGCACGAATCAAGAAAGAAAGCAACAAGCAAGCAAGCAAGGATGAACACAAAAATCCAAGGTGAATACTAGGAGAGGACCAAATCTAGTTTTATAAGCACAGGAAGAGGCATCGGAGGCTTCCATACGCGAGAATTAAGACAATCACGGAGCATTACGAAAATTTAGCCAAGAACTGGAAAGGAAAGAAAGGATTCTGGTCTCGAGGTGTTGTACGCCTGAACTGGGGTGTCCAACGTTGGACGGGCAAAATCTGGCATTCAACACTCCCAGTATTAATTGAACGTCAAATTTGCAGCGTATAATGTCGTTATGTGTTTTAAGCATTGAATGCCCCCCATTACAGCATACAACATTGTACACCCCAGCGTGGCAGTCCAACGCTTATCAGTTTCATATCAGCCTAAGCTTGGCCCCCCCCCCCCCCTAAGCTTGGTTTTAAGCTTGATTTCATAATTTTTGGATTTCCAAGCTGCCCACAATCACCTACCATAGCTTTTATCAACATAACCACTCATTTTAAGCATCAATTTCCTTGAAAGTTAGTTTTTAAGTGCCCAAGTGAAATCTGTCTTCACAGTTCTGTTAATTATCCATCATTGCACATGTTTGAGCTTATTTTGAGTTGATTTAAATTAAAATGCTATTTCTTTGGGTATTATCCAAGATTTTGGTTGTTTTAATCCATTTTAACTTACAAAAAGGTAAAGAAAAAAGGAAATATTTAACAAGATTGCCAAGTGTGTAGGAAATTCTCATCTCTTTTATATATACAATCTTTTTACAAAATTACTAAGGCATACCCTTGAGAAACAAGAAGACCCACAACTAAGAGACGCTCTCACCCTCACCCTTTGGAACCGAAGGAGGGACTGTAGATGGTTGAGGAGACTAGCAAACTGATGCATCCGAGGGAGCTTTAGATACAGACCAGGAGTGGTGGCTACTTGAACGAGGCCTTGGCTCAAGAAGCAGCGGAGGGGGAACTGAATAGCCAGACTCAACATTGCCCATAACGGCGTGGCGCTTGTAATGCCTCACCTCACCCTGGAGTTGAGCCATGATGACTTTATTGGCCATCAAAGTCTACAAAGACAAACAAAAAAACAGTTAGCACAGCGTCTACTAACGAAATTAATAAGGACCTACCCACTACACTTTGGCTAGCTGCCGCCTCAACTCTTCCACCACCGAGGATGGGTTGACTGCTGCAGGAGTTTGCGACTGTGCCAACAGCCTGGCAATCTCAGCAGCTCTCTCCTTAGTAAGCTGGCAAGCGGAACCCAGGTCCACTGTCATCGTTTGAACCTGCTACTCTAGCTCCTAGATCCAAGTAGCCTGGGAGGCAATAATTCCTTCCAACTCTTCAAGCCTACCTACAGAACTGGCAAAGATGAAGTCACCGTCCTTTAACTCATTCTCCTAATAAGTAACCTATAAGATATTTCATCAGCATCAAGAGGAATGGAATCACATGCCATGAAATACACAGTCATACCTTATCCTGGAGTCGAGAAATCACTTCTGAATGGCTAGGAGGAGGAGCCGCACTAGTCGAAGGCTATAAAGGAAGTAGAAAGCCAGAAGTTAGGCCCAGATCAGCAGAAACTATCACAAGATAATGAAAGTCTAACTTGAGAGGTAGAGGCCTGGAGTCGCTCGAGCTCCTCCCTCAGACCGATCAACTGCTAGGTTAGGCCCCGCTCTCGCTAAGCTTGATCATCCACCGCCTTTAGCTATAAGCAAAGCTAAGTCAGTAAACAAGAGATACAAAGCGACAAATAAATAAAAGACTCATTGCGATCTCCATCTGGGCATAATGAGACAACACAACAACCAAAAGCTCAGCTCGAGACATAACAGCCTCGTCTGAGTCCATGTCCTCGATCGGAAGGTCTGAGCGCCCAAGAAAGTGGGACTAGTGGAAGATCATCATGGTCGAGAACTCAGTATCCATCCACTCAGCCCACATCACCTCGTCCTCCGTAGTGGCATCAGTCAGGGTGGGTGAGCCACCGTAAGCCCAGTCCTAGAGTTGTGAGCCAAATCCCATCTAGGCAAGGTGCTCCTGCTGAAAAGGCACAAACATCTGATAGCATCTCTGGACTTGCCCCCAATAGCAGCACACCTTGGTCGGAGCGTGACTCTACAAAGAAAAGTCAAGCATACGTCATAAAAGGAGCAAGAACAACAAAAATAAAAGGTCGAAAATTCAAAAAATTGTTACCTATCCTTTGACCACTAGGGTAGCAGCCATAAACTCGACACAGGATGCGTCTCTTCGTGACCCGACATCTAGACTTGGTTACAGGGAATGTGGGCCCGTGCAAAGTTCGACGAAGCTGCGTCACCTCCTGCTACCTCTTGGTGGACGAAATCAAGGATGTTCTGGTACTATGCGTCATCCTCGCCAAAGACAACAGCAGCAGGGGAAGGAGGAGGAGGAGAAATGGAGGGTCGCACCTCAGGAACCAACTCCTCCGACGCCATCTCCTCTGAGTCAACGTCCAATGGAATGAACGACTTTGTGCTCGAGCTACCCAAGTCATCATGTCCACCGATGTGTCTGGAGCCTCCTTGATGGGAGATAGCCTCTTTGAAGCCACCTCGGTAGTCACCTTGGCAGGCACCTCAATTAGGCCTGTAAATGGGGCAGATAAGGGACGAGTAAAGCCTTATTCATACCTTTATCCTTTAAATTCTAACAAGTAATGGGTCAGGTATTAACCAACATTTTCTAATTTTCTACCCTTACCCATCCCATTACCCGTGATAGGATATAAAACAGGTAGGGTAAACGGATAATTGGGTAGATTTATGAATTCTATGATAATGACACTGATAAAGCTTAGATAGCTTTAAAAATCCAAATTCAGAGTTCAATTGGAATTTTAAAAAATTGATCTCCTAAACTAGCTTTAAAATTTTGAATCCAAAATTCAATTGGTACCTACATTAAATGTTATGTGCAAATACATTACGAAAACAATCAAGTCGTTTAGGTTTTTATTAGATTATAACATATAACTATATAAGTATATAACTATATACATATATAATGTAAAATTATATTAATAGGATTTAGAATTTCTATAATGAAGATATATATATATATATATATATATATATTATTTTATATTTATATAGTTAATGTAAAATTACTATAATAACATTTATATAATGGGTAAACGGATAAATGGGTGATGGATATATAATAACCCTTACCCGTACTGTATGAGACCGTGAGTAAAGCAGGTGACGGGTAAACAGGTAACCAGTTGAAAAATTGTTAACCCTTACCTTTATAAAACGGGGCGGGCCTAGGCGGGTTGTGGGTAAATACCCTCCCCGTTTACAAGCTTAACCTCGACACCCGCCTCCACCTGAGACTCAACCTCAGCCACAGCCTTGACACCAACTGCACCAGCCACCTCTAAAACGTTGACCGCAGTCGGCCTAGGCATGCCGGAGGTCGATGATCGGTCCTCCCTCCGTGCCATTTTCTTGGGCCTCATATATACCTTCCCAAATCATTGCATTCAACCTAAAGGAAGTCAATCCAGCTTAGCCAAGGGAAGAAGGAAAGGAGGGAGAGAGAAGAAAAAGGGTGGAATTGCACCTCCATAGATCACCACATCGCCGGCACCACTCGGCACCAGCCCTCGCCATTCACGTCGTTGGATGAAGCAAACCACCACACCACTGCCACAAGAAGCTGTTAGAGAGCACCACTGTCGCTAGAGAAGAAGGACAGAAAATGGACGAAGGGAGAAGTCTTGAAATAGAGTCGCTTGCTGTGTAAGACGAGGGCTTTAAGGGCTTTCAATGTTGTATCACCAATACTTGGCATTCAACACCAAGAGCCCGAAGCGTTAAACAATAGATGTCAAGCGTTCAACGCCCAAGGGAATTTCAAGTGTAAAACGCCTATAAGGAGGCATTTCATGAAACTAGGAAATAAAGGAAATAATTGAAAGAGTAGAATGCTGGATCATGGTCATTTAACGCAACAAAAAATAAGGCAAAGGAAATTAAAAGCCAACGTAGTTAGTAGAGAGGAGGTCAACCCCCTTTGCCCAACACCCGAGAATATCATAGATCTCTTGCTCACTAACTTAAGTGTCATAAGACGACTGTCCCTGTGGAGAGTGTAGGCTACACTCGATGAAGAGGAACCTGACTATGACAAACTACATGCACATGTCAGTCTGCTCTAAATAATAAGCCAAATTCCTAAGTCATCTCGGTGTACAAATCGAAGTAGGCTATGATAGAAGAACCTCATTATTCAGGGTCATGCATTGCATACCAAAAACCACCCCACCCTGTAT
The DNA here is from genome assembly GCA_024699735.1 of Posidonia australis. Lineage (NCBI taxonomy): Eukaryota > Viridiplantae > Streptophyta > Magnoliopsida > Alismatales > Posidoniaceae > Posidonia > Posidonia australis. Next base: position 1,635 of record JAMKQA010043437.1, on the reverse strand, counting down.
TTCCGCCAGCATGCATTCATGCATAGCACATTGTATCGCATCATATCGCATCTTGGATGGTCGTTGGGGTTAGCCATCTCTAGCCTCTCCAATCCCATTTAGACTTCCCTGCCAGAGTTGCCAGTTGTCTTCCACCATTTAGACTCTCCTACCAAAGTTGCAGGTTGTCTTCCACCATTTAGACTTCCTTGTCATAGTTGCTGGTTGTCTTTCTCCATTTAGACTTCACTGCTAGAGTTGTCGGATGTCTTCTTCCACCATTTAGACTTTCCTGCCAGAGTTGTCGGATGTCTTCTTCAACCATTTAGACTTCCCTGCCAGAGTTGTCGGATGTCTTCCTCCACCATTTAGACTTCCCTGTCAGAGTTTTAGGTCATCGCATTTAGACTTCCTTGTTAGAGTTGCTGGTTGTCTTCCACCAATTAGACTTCCTTGCCAGAGTTGCCAGTTGTCTTCCACCATTTAGACTCCCTTGCTAGAGTTGTCAGATGTATTCTTCCACCATTTAGATTTCCTTGCTAGAGTTACCAGATGTCTTCTTCCACCATTTATACTTCCTTGGCAGAGTTGTCGGATGTCTTCCTCCACCATTTAGACTTCCCTGTCAGAGTTGCAGGTCATTCCATTTAGACTTTTTTGTCAGAGTTGCAGGTCATCTTATTTAGACTTCCCTGCTAGAGTTGCTGGTTATCCTTCTTAGACTTCCTCGCTAAAGTATCAGTTGTCTCTTTCAGTCTCATGTTCAATTTTGAGTGTTGGATCCCTTATCCAGCTTGATTTCCCCGCCAGCCTAGTGACAGTAGATAGTAGACCTTCCTTCACCCCTCAAGTTAGTATCCAACCTGGGTCGTGTAACATGGCAATATCATCATACCTTGAAGCCAGTTTTGTACCAAAACTTCCTTCAAGGAGGGACAATTTGTAGATATCCCGTTTTGACACTCCCCAACCCCCATAGTGTAGCATTGCATCAGCATAGAGCATATCCCGTTTTAGGTCTCATGTGCCTGTTCATTGTGTAGAATGCCAAATTTGCGGCGTTTTACATTGAGCACCCAGAAATGAGTGTTCTACGTTAAACGCTCCATAATAAGCGTTTTATGAGGCCTTGTTGATTTCCTTCTTCTTTTGGCCCATTTGCCTTATGTGGACTTGGGTGATTGTCAAATGCCAGTGTAGATAATTTCCTTTTACGAAGGATAGCGTTATCTATCATGTCCAGCAATCTCGGGCTACAAATCTTTGAACCAAATTTGGTAAGTATGCTGCATGATTGTGTAGAACGTTTGATCTAGGTCGTTCTATGTTGGTCACTCAGCAGCTGGTGTTTTATACCTGTAATTCAGGTTCTTCATGTTAGCTTTCTTTCCCTATTTGGCAGAATCCGAATTTTGAATCCTTACCCTATTTAGACATCCGCTAATTACGTGTGGGTGTAAGTAGGGCTCAATTACATCCAAATCAGATTTTATTGAGGGATTATCCACTCTCAACTGGTGTGACCATGCCGGTGGAACCACTGGGGCGCGGTTCACCGAAAAAAACCTGACTCCGGTGTGCGGGAACACACCGGGAGGTCCGATATAGTCACGGCGAAAATGGTGAATCCGGAGGAAGAGACAAGGCTCGGAAACA
>JAMKQA010043436.1:0-18544 GCA_024699735.1 Posidonia australis | reverse complement strand
AACCGAATTTCGACCAGAGAACCTAAACTAACAAAAAACGGCAAACCGAATTGAATTCCGTGAAAAACAAAAAACGACCTAAACCTTACTATTTCAAATCGCCCAATGTGGGAGCTCCAAGGGGACCCCCTAAACAACCACCGAAAATTTCACATAAAACATAAGATGTAGACCCTCGAGTCTAATCCAAAGCGCAACAAGCAAAACCAAAATCCATTCAACATACATCAAGATATAAAATCGCAAAGGCATAAGGGTCAAAACGACCCAAAACTCAACCACTGACATAAATGCCCATAAATCCACCATAAATTCTCATAAATTCACAATAAATTCTAGGAATGTAAATTTACGTAGATTTCATGCAATCCTATCAATTTCTACCATTTTCATGCTCTCTATTACAAGGGTTGGAGATGCATACCTGAGAAACACGTGTCGGCGATCCTCTGATCGACTCCGACAACCACGACCCTCACTAGGGCGCACACGACCACAAGGGCACACCACCCAAGCTCCACACGTCGCCACGAGCCAGCGCACGCCTATGCACACCATCATTGGCCCTTGAGCATGTCGAACAGTGGAGGGGAGAAGTAAGGGAGGAGGGACTAGGGAGGGAGAGTGAAAGAGAGAGAGTCAAGAAGGAGGAAGAGGTGAGTGGAGGGAGAAGTTGAGTGGAGGGAGAGGGAAGGGAGTGGCGTGCTCGAGATAGAGGAAGACGCACAGAGAAGGAGAGGAAGGCTGAGTTGGTAGTGGCTGCCATGTATGGGCTTATAAAGCCACGCAAGGTGGTAGTTGAGTTCGTGCTCAACCGCACATCCTGCCTACCACAAGCCACACGAGCTCACCAACTCACACCACCAACTCGCTCCCACCAACCGGCCCACGAACGTGGGCCCCACACTAACCAACACCTGGGCCCCACATGCACAGTGCCACAATGCAGAGTGCCAAACCACACATTGGGACATACAACGGAAGCGTGCACACGAGGTCCAAGCCCAAAAGCACAAAACCACACAACAGACCTCGGAACAATAACACCCGTTTAGGAATAAATTCATTAAAATGTAAATAATTACCGAAATGAATTTTAAGAGTGTTACATCCTAACCCCCTTAAAATAAGATTTCGCCCTCGAAATCACTAGGCGAAAAGATACGGGTACTAGGCTAGGATGGCTTCCTCACATTCCCACGTGGCCTCCTTGGCTCCATGATGACACCATCGCACCAAAACCAACGGAATCACCTTGTTCCGCAGTACCGGCTCCTTGCGGTCAACAATCTCGATGGCATCCTCCACAAAGGATAGATCTTCCTGGAGTCCTTCTAGCTGAACTAGGATCACATGAGATGCGTCAGCTAGGCACCTCCTCAGTATGGAGACATGGAACATGTCGTGCACAGATGACATCTCTAGTGGTAGCTCCAACCAATAAGCAACCTCACCGTTCCTCTAGGTGATCTGGTAGGGGCCAATATAGCAAGGACTCAGCTTGCCACGATTCGCAAACCGTATGACACCCTTGGTGGCCAACACCTTCAGGAACACATAGTCTCCCACCAGAAATTCCAGCTGTCTCTGCCTCCTATCGGCATAGCTCTTCTGCTGACTCTGTGCAGCTAACAGGTTACTACGGATCAAATCCACTTTGTCTGCATACAGCAGTAGCAGCTCAGGACCAATCAATTAACTCTCGCCCACCTCGGTCTAGCAAATCAGGGATCTACATGGCCTACCATACAAAGCTTCGTACGGTGCCATCTTGATACTCAAGTGATAACTATTATTGTAGGAAAACTCAATCAACAGCAAATGGTCCTCCCAACTCCCTTGAAAGTCTAAGGCACATGCTTTGAGCATATCCTCCAACATCTAGATAGTCCACTCCATCTGAACATCTGACTGAGGATGAAATATTGTGCTATAGTTGAGCACAGTGCCAAAGGCCTCCTGTAGAGTTCTCCAGAACCTTGAGGTGAACCTCTTGTCTCTGTCCGACACGATGGCCATTAGAACACCATATAGCCTAACCACCTCGGAGACATACAACCCTGTCAGGTGGTGCATCAGAAGTTTCACCCGAATGGCCAGGAAGTGAGTAGATTTGGTCAGCTGATCCAAGATCACCCATATGGTGTCGTTCTTCCTCTAAGTCTGCGGCAAACCAGTCATGAAATCCATCGAGATGTGCTCCCACTTCCACACAGGAATATCCAATGGCTGCAAGGTCTTTGGTGCTCTGCCTTGACCAGCTGGCAGGTGGTATACCTCGCCACATGGTCAGAAACATCTCTCTTCATGCCAAGCCACTGGTGCTTTGTCTTGACCAACTGGCAGGTGGTATACCTCGCCACATGGTTAGAAACATCTCTCCTCATGCCAAGCACCAAAAGTTCCGCTTCAAGTCTCAGTACATCTTCGTACTACCAAAGTGAATAGTGTACCTAGACCGATGCACTTCATCCAACAACCTCTGCCTGGCCTCCTCATGCTAGGGCACATATAGACGCATATCATACCTCAGCTCTCCATATGCCCCAACAGAGAAATGAGGCTTTCCACTAGCCTCCAGCTTCTCAAACACTGCCTGAACAAACAGATTTAGTTGCTGACAGGCGACAATAAGCTCTAATAGCTTAGGACGAATAGGCAGGTTGGTCACATAGGCACCAACCGTCTCGTGAGCTTGCTGCTTTGGCCTACAGCTCACCAGATCCTCTAGCATGGTCCACTCCTTGACCATCAGGCTTGCCATCACGTGCGTACGCCGAGTCAGGGCATTGGCGACCACGTTGGCCTTGCCAAGATGACAGGACAAGCTGAAATCATAGTCCTTCAGATATTCCACCTAGCGGCACTACCTCAAGTTGAGGTCCCTCTGCGTGAAGATGTACTTCAAGCTCTGATGATCGATGAAGACCTCAAACTGCTCCCCATAAAGATAGTGTCGCCAAAGCTTGAGAGCGAACACTACGGCAACCATCTCCAAATCGTGGGTTGGATAGTTCTTCTCATGACCAGTCAGCTGGCGCGAAGTATACGCGATAACATTGCCATGCTGCATCAGAATACACCCCAACCCAACACCACTGGCATCACTATACACAGTGAAGCTACCACTTCTAGAAGGTAGAGTCAACAAAAGGGCAGAAACCAAGCAAGACTTTAGCTCTTGGAAACTCGCCTCACAATTCTGGTCCCAACAAAACAGAACACCCTTTCTGGTCAACTCCGTCAGAGGTGCAGCTATGGAGGAGAAATCACTGATAAACCTCCTATAATAACCCACCAGACCCAAGAAACTCCTGATCTCGATCACCATCTTTGGTCGCTCTCAATAGCTCACCACCTCGACCTTGGTAGGATCCACACTGATGCCTTCTTCAGAAATCAAATGGCCAAGGAACATGACTTCACTCAGCCAGAACTCACACTTGGAGATTTTGGCGTATGGTTGATGATGCCTCAAAGTATCCAAAACCGCCCTCAGGTGTAAAGCGTGAGTCTCAACATCAAGGGAGTAGACCAGCACATCATCAACAAAAACCACGATGAACTAGTCCAGAAAAGGACTGAAAATCCTGTTCATCATATCCATAAACGCAGTTGGTGCATTGGTCAAGATGAAAGGCATGACCATGAACTCATAATGCCCGTACCGCGTCCGGAAAGCAGTCTTCTGAAACCTCAACTGGTGATACCCTAACCTCAGATCAATCTTCGACAACATGGATGCAGACTACAACAAGTCGAACAGGTCATCAATGCGGGGCATGGGATATTTGTTCTTCACTGTGATCTGGTTCAACATCTGATAGTTTATACATAGTTGGAGCGAACCATCCTTCTTGCGGATGAACAAGACAGGCGCTCCCCACGGAGACACACTTGGCCTGATAAATCCCTTATCCAGCAACTCCTGTAACTAAGTCTTGAGCTCATGCAACTTCACTGGCACCATGCGGTAGGGGGGTTTTGACACAGCACTAGAACCGAGGTTTAGATCAACAAGAACTCTACTTTCCTTGTGAGGTGGCATACCGGGCAAATTGTCAGGAAAAACGTCAGGATATTCACACACCATAGAGATGCTATGAACACCCAACTCAGGAGAAGTGGAGGTAACTATACTAGCTAGATGCCCCACGCAACCCTTGACCAAAGACTTATAAGCCTTCAAAGCTGAAATGACAAGCTTAGGCTCACCTTGACACCCACCTTGCACAAAGAAAGACCATTCCTCAGGAGACCCAAAATAAACTCTACTCCAAGCACAATCGATCAAAGCGGACTGCTGTGCCAACCAATCCATGTCCAGTATCACATCATACTCTTGCATGTCCATCACGATTAGGTTGGTGTCGAACTTTTTACCGTTCAGCATCAAGTCGATAGATCGTAGATACCTCCATGCCAAATTGTGCTCCTCCAACGGCATCACCACGTTGAGATGAAAGGCCAGTCTAACTAATCTCTCTCCCAACTCTGCCACGAAAGACTTAGAGATAAAGGAGAAAGAACTCCCTGAGTCAAACAACACTTTGGCCATCTGGTCAGCCACAACAAAAAAACCTGATGGCCAAACAAAACAACAACACCACACATCCATCCAATTCCAATCAGGCAAATGTCCAGATTACAAGGAGATTACAACAAATCTCATAGGGTTACAGATCTAACTAATCATTCTTACCCTCAACTACATCTCCTGAAGACCCAATGCCCGGAGCTGCAATGGTGAACACCCATCCCCTAGTCGATTGTTGTGGCACACTTCTTGCCTTCTTAGGTGGTTCTGGACAAGATCTATGAACGTGTCTCACCTTCCCACAATTATAGCACACCACTAGAGCTGAGGTCTGCCTAGGTTGGGGACAATATGCTGCGATGTGGCCCACCTCACCACAGTTGAAGCACTGGTTCCCATCGAGAGCATTGGACCCTGTTTGACTGAGGCCAGCTCCGTTACGCCCAACAAAACTTCATCGACCCGCAGAGGAAACACTAGACCTCACCTTCTACTTCTTCTCAGGGCTACCTGAATTATTGGCACTTGGAGGACCAGAGAAAGAGAACCAGGAGGTAAAAGAAGACTTACCCTTCGCTTTAGGATGACTCTCCAGAAACTTTTGATGCTCGGTCTCGAAGCGATAAGCCATCCCCACCATGTCCTCCACCGTCTAGCACCGACAACCTATCACCTTCACTCGTAGGCCTATGTTCAAGCCGTCCAGAAACCTCTATGCTCGCTGCTCCTTAGACTCATAGGCAGGAGCAAAGCGTTCCAACTGAGCGAACTCAGTCTCATAATCGAGCACCGACATCGTGCACTACTCCAAACTCCAAAAATCTCGGTGAAGCTGCTCTTTCACATGAGCGGGAAAATAATTGTCATAGAAGGCCATCTTTAAATCCTTCCACTAGATGCTAACAATGACTGAGTCCGGGAACTTCAGCCGCCTCACAGACTTCCACCACCTATCTACCTCACCATCCGACTGATAGGTCACCAGTCGCACCCAATGTTCCTCTGGGCACGCCATGCTCTCTGGCATCTTCACTACCTTCTCTAGCCAGCCTCGCTCTCCTCAGCGCTGACCTTGCCCATGAACAATGGCAGACGAAGCTTCGTGAATTGGTTCAGCCACGGGTCACCCAATGGCTTGCTAGCACTACTCTTCCTAAACGCATGAGAGATCCCATGTGCCAAACTCCTCAGTTCTGTACGAACCGCCTTCCAATTGCCTACGTCCTCTTGGGGCTTGGTCTCCTTGATAGGAGCCTTGCCTTTACGACCATGAGGAGGCATCCTGCTAGAGAAAGGCAATGTACCTGCACCACAGACAAAACAACAACCAGAAAACCATGACAAAAAATCAGGTGCAAACTCAACCATGCATGCAAAACCTATGGAGTCTCTTAACTAGACACCCTAGGTGTAGCACTAGTCTAGTGTGACCTAGTGAACTTGAAACACTGATACTAGATCTGTAACGCCCCGAATTTTCCACTATAATTAAAAACAATTTCAAGTACGGGAAAATTAAGCCTAAACAGAAGATAGTAAACTACGAGGAACCTGTGTGTGTGGCTAGAAGACTCCAGACTATATGCACTACGCTAACTCAACCGCATGTCTGCACCTACAAACCAAAACCACAAGGAAAACGCATGAGTGACAGAAGTCACCTAGTACGCACCTCAAGAAAAATGGTGGGAAAATGAAATCATAATTAATTTTTCCTTTTAAATTCATTTCGTAGACCATTTCTCAAAAACCTCTCAAACCAGGTCCACACCACCGAAAACCGCAATCGGGGCTCTACTAGCCCAAAATCACAAGCGAAGGCCCTCAATGGCCAAAACCACACATAATGAGTTAGGAAGCCTGGTGCTAGGCAACCAAACTCTAGCCACACACAGTCCATCGAGGAGCGACCACAACATTCAACACTACCACGGTGATGGCCACCTTATGTAGGAGCGTTCACTATCTCGTGATTCTCCCTCTCTAGAGAACCCTCAAAAAGCCAACCCCTTCTTGAGAAGGCTGTCGTCTCTCTCAAGACGCTACCAGCTACAAGGCACGTGTTCCACCCGCACAAGCCACCACAGGATACGCCTCCTCACGACGTCCTCCACACATGATGCTCAGGAGGGAGTGTCATACCTCCACACCCGACAATACCCGAGCCTTAGTGCTCACAGTGACAACAGGAGTATCATACCTCCCTGTCATACCACAAGACATCTCAACCCGTAGACCACAACCCTAACCTCGAGACAATAGTCAAGGAGTTTCATACCTCTAGAACCCGACGTCTCTCAACCTTATGTATCTCGGCCCCCGACCTCAACTAGGGTGTCGCACCCGACCACCAGAGAATGTCATCAAATTCCCTAGTCCCGACGACACGGTCCCACACTATCTCGACCCATACACAGAAAACCTAGAAAAATAATTTCCAAAACAGGCCAACTATCTCTTTGAAATCCACTTTCCAAAACCATTTTATATCTTTGGAAATTCTTCCAAAACCTCGGCAAAATGGCGCATTAGGTGTCCCAAGGGACCACCATTGATGACCCACAATCCCACTCAATGGAACAATACAAACCAATCTGGAAATCCCTTGAAAATCATATTTTACAAAAGTATTTTAGCCTAGATTTGGCTAGCCAAAAATAGGTTCAGTATGTCGAAAACCCCTGGTTCAGTAGACTCATTTGGGTTGGTCGATCGAATTAGGTCAATGGTCAACATTCAGGCCAAAATCGATATACCAAAAATGGTTCGGTCAACCAAAATCTCCTGATTCGGACGACCGTCAAAAATTGAATGACCAAATTTTGATCAGAGGACCTAAACTAACAGAAAAAAGGCATACTGAAATGGTTCGGTATGCCGAATTCTGTGAAAAACTGAAAATGGCCAAAACCCTACTATTTGAAATCGTCCAAAGTGGGAGCTCTGATTGGACCCCCCCCAAAGAATCATGAAAAATCTCACATAAAACACACGATGTAGACCTTTGAGTCTATGCCAAAACCCAACAAACAAAACCAAAATCCATTCACTATGCATCATGATATAAAATCGCAAAGGCATAAGGGTCAAAATGACCCAAAACTCAACCACCAGCATAAATGTCCATAAATCCACCATAAATTCTCATAAATTCACAATAAATTCTAGGAATGTAAATTTACCTAGATTTCATGCAATCCTATCAATTTCTACCATTATCATGATCTATATTACAGGGGATGGAGATGCGTACTTGAGGAACGCGCACTGGTGATCCTTCGACCGACTTTGACAACCACGACCCTCGCTGGGGCTCACACGACCACAGGGGCACACCACCCAAGCTCGACACATCGCAACGAGCCACTTCACACCTCCACACACCATCGTCGACCCTTGAGCACGTCAAACAGAGGAGGGGAGAAGCAAGGGAGGAGGGCAGGGGAGGGAGAGTGAAAGTGAAAGAGAGTCGGGAAGGAGGAGGAGGTGAGTGGAGGGAGAGGGAAGGGAGTGGCGTGCTCGAGATGAAGGAAGACATGCGGAGAAGGAGAGGAGGAGAGGAAGGCTGAGCTGGTCGTGGCTGCCACATATGGGCTTATAAAGCCACGCAAGGTGGTAGTTGAGCGCGTGTTCAACCACGCATCCTGCCTACCACAAGCCACACGAGCTCATCAACTCACACCACCAACTGGCTCCCACCAACTGGCCCACGAACGTGGGCCCCACACGAACCCACACCTGGGCCCACATGCACAGTGCCACAATGCATAGTGCTAAACCACGCATTGGGACACGCAACAGAAGCGTGCCCACGAGGTCCATGCCCAAAAGCACAAAACCACACAACGAACCTAGGAACAGTAACACCCGTCCAAGAATAAATTCAATAAAACGTAAATAATTACAGAAATGAATTTTATGGGTGTTACATCTCTTGAGTCCACCCATAGTTTGTGAAGGATAGTCTTGGTTCCTTATTCTATAGCTTCGGCATGGGACGTGTAGCTAGTCTGTTCCCCCTTGTTTGGGATTGTGTCGGTGCTATTAGATGGTATAGCTCTATGCTACTGTAGGAGTCGAGGCTACCTACGCACCACCTATTCACAACCTAAGCTTCGACCAGGATTAATGGAAGGGACCTTACTTTCTGGCTATAGTCTAAAACCCATACCCATGAGAGAGTCACTGGTGGATGGCCCACTTGGGACATGCATAGTGAGAGTGTGCATACTAGGACATTCATCTACATGTGTGCCATCCACACCACCTAAACAACCTGCATTGTGTCTTTGTCTTAGGTTTTGACACCTGTTGTTCTTGTTTATTTGTACAAGTAGGTAAGTGTGAGATCCTTGGCTAGGAGCTTTAGCTTCTCTGTCGTGGGCAACCTCTCATGGTCTTTCTTCGTATTCCTGAGCAAGTGTCGCCTTCGACCATAACTCATCTTAGAGCTTGTGCCTCTGCTTTCCATCATAGCCTCGTTCATACCCACTCACGATTCGTCATAGCTCAGCAAACTAGCAAGCCTCATCTTGCTGCCCTAGAGGGGATCTCGATTTCGGCCCCTTTGTCTTTTCCTGTCACTTTTGTTACTCCTTCCTCCCCCCATGCATACCACTCTCAAGCATATGAGGATTCTGTGCCTCCTCCTTCAGAACAATGGCAGACCTTAGTGAATTTGGAGCTCATCACCGAATTTGCTTCAATGACTATGACCATGCTGGAACTAAACTCCTTATACGTGTAGACACATAAATTATCCTGATAAGGTCACAGTGGAGATGGTGAATCCGAGGAAGAATACTCAACTTGAAAAAACCAAAGAAAAACACAAAGAAAGATAAGGACAAAAAGGAGTTGCCACCTAATCTTTTAAAAATAAAAAAAACGAGAAAAACCAGATGCATAAAAATGCCAGAAAACATTATAAATGAATAAAAATGAATGTGTGCATGCTTCGTGTTTAATGGATGCAACACATTGGTCATTACGGGCCTGAGAAAGGGTAAGGACTCCTGTTACGTATAGGGAAGGTGTTAGGCACCCCCATACGCCTGAGAAATTAGTCTTTCTAGGCTAATCATTCACTACTGTGTCGCCAATGCTAATGCATGTATGGTTGTTAAGACTAATATGGATGGGTAGACATCCCTATATGCTTGTAATTGGAAAAACCCTAACAATACTCTAAAAAAACCCTAAAAAATCCTAAAAACCATAAAACCCTAAATAAACCATAAAAACCTTAAAAACCCTTAAAAATCCTAGAAAAACCTTAAAAACCAAACAAAATCATAAAACCCTAAATAAACCATAAAAACCTTGAAAAACCCTAACAATCAAACAAAACCATAAAACCATAAAAAAACCATAAAAACCTTAAAAAACCCTAAAAAATCCTAAAAACCCTAGAAAAACCCTAAAAACCCAAACAAGATGTAGAACCCTAATCCAAACCCTAAACCCTAGGTTAAGACCTAAACCAAATTCAAAACCCTAATCTAAACACTAAAACCTAGGTCAAACCCTAAGTCAAACCATAAACCATAAGTCAAACCTTAACAACCTAACTAACTTCCACTCCCTCATAACTAATTTAACAAACTCATGTAACAAACTAAACTTTCTAACTAACTCCCACTCCAACATAACAACCTCTAACCACCTATAACAACCTCTAACTACTTCAACAAACTCTAACAACTTCCCACTTAATCTAACCAACTCTAACAACTTCCCACTTAATCTAACAACTCTAACAACTTCCCACTTAATCCAACAGTCTCTAACTAATCACAACAACCCATACCCACCATGGCAAGCCTATAAATAACCCCCATTTGCAAGTGAGAAGGGAGGATTGGAAAATTTGAGAGGAGAGCACCCTAAAGCTTTTTCCTCCCAACTAGAGCAACCAGAGTGATGTAGGAGCAAGGAGGATGCTTGTGGAGGAGAGAAATTAGAGTTTCCAACCATCTCTGGCGAGCTTCGGCGGCCTCCGACAAGCTTCGATGACCAAGGTCACTGCCAGTTTAGGTACGCCCTCCACAGACCTCAATTTCCTTCCAGATTGATCTCCTAGGTCTCCCTTTTCCTTCCCCGATCGATTCCAACAATGCCAGAGGTCTCCCCTAGTTTGAATCGTGGTTTCGGACCTCACCGAAGTCATTCTCCGGCAACAAAGGTGGGGCCACAAATCCAGTGGTCGATTCGTGCCCCAGGGTGCTCTATCTTCCTCCCCTAGACCTCCTCTTGCTATCTTCCACTCGTCAAAACCCCACTTCAGTCGCTATGGAAGGCACCAGTATAAGATCACCGGAGTCGGGCTTCGTCACCGTCGCTGGGGTAGACGACTGGTATCAGTGATGGATCAAGTGCCTCCAGCTCTGTCACGCCTTTCCAAGCATCTAGAAACGTTCCTCGATGCACCCTAAAGCTTCCAAAGCCTCTAGTAATGCGAATCAGGCCTCGGATCTCCCCTACAACCAAGGTCATTGGAACGCCGTCGAAGTTTGATCGGGGAACCAGCTCGAGCCACCATTCTTGTAGATAAAGGGGGGAAACTCATCCTCGTCGCTCTCCCATGCTTCCCGGACCCCTAAGCGTCGCACCGCATCCCTCTAGAGCCTCTTTCTTCTCCGGCGTCATCACTAGAGCTGCCACGACGGTGAGGGAGATGGGTAGCCCATTCCAGCCGCTAGCCCTCAGATCCAAACCGCCAGATCCTCTTCTTTTCCTCTCCTCTTAGTCATCATGTAGTTGGATGCAAGATCAGGCTATGGGAAAGCCTGTGATTGCACTCTAGTCGTCGTCACCGGTGAGATATGATTGTTGGCGACAGTCGGTCCTTTAAAAAAAAAATAAAGTTTTCTTTTAATAAACTTCTGCTCTTTTCTTTTCTTTACATTTAGGTCCTTATTTTCTTACAAATAGGTCCTTTTTCTTACAGTTAGGTCCTTGCCTTTGATTTTAAATTGTTTCAATAATGTTTGATTTGAAAATATTGCAATGTGCCCCCTGTATATACTGATTAATGTTTTCCATGTTTTAAAATTTGATATAAAACCTCTAAGTTTCTTTTCATGCATTTAAGTTCAACATTTTTGCATTAAAAACCCTGAGCTTTGTTGAAATAATTCTGAATGCATATTTCTCTGTCAAAATTGCAAGTTAAACCCTGAGAATTCAAATATTTGCTCAAATGTGACCTGAATTGCATTTTAGCCCTTGAATTTTATTGATTTCACATTGAATGCATGTTTTCTAGGGTAAATTTGCATGTCAGTCCCTAGAACTTTCTGTTTTCAAACATGAACTCTTTTTTTTGCACATTTAATCCTGAATTTCTTCAAAATTGCATTAAATACATGTTTTAATGGCAGAATTGCACTTTGAACAGTAGGAATCTTTAATTTGACCAAGAATGCAAAGTTTTGCACATTTGACCCCAGATTTCTTGCAATTTACATAAAATGTGTCTTTCTATATATTTTTGATGATTTAGCTTCAGAATTTCAATTTTCATTCAAAATTTGAGAATTTTACACAAAAGCCCCTGGAATTTACATTTTTACACTCACACATGCATTTTGTACAATTGTTGCTATTTTTCATGCATATTTTCTTGTGTTTTCTTCCTTACATCGTGCACGCATTTCTATCTCATTTCAAACATGTTTTCCCATTGTTTCCCAGATTTCTTTCGACTTTCACGTTTTTGATTTGATTTGATTTGGCTTTCCATCGCCCAAGGGCATACATTAACAGGCTTAACAATGCCGACATTGTCCCGAATGAGGATTATTTTCCCTAATTTGATTTTCTCAGATTTCTTCTAGTTTCCGTGGATTTGCGTGACGTTTTCCAAGAGTTTCTCAATTTTCACGATTTTCCTCATCGCCCACACGCGTACAGTAAAGCGACATTCTCAATGGCTACATTTGTCCCTCGAATTAACTTTTTCCCTTTTTTTTCATTTCTTCTCATCGATTTGGCATGTTTTCGCAGTCACTTTAAGCAATGTGCATTCAGAATAGGCAAGCACACACCCAATAGACCATTTAGCAAGTAGGGAAACCCAGAAAGACCGAGTTCTTCGGGTGCATGGGGGTGCCTAACCCCTTCCCCATGCGTAACAAGAATCCTTACCCTTTCTCTGGCCCGCATTGATTTGTACAATACATCCATTAGGCACGGAGCATACATGTTTTCCTCACCTTGTTTTCTTTTTGTTTTTCCCTTCGTGTCTGGTTTTTCTTGTCTTTCCATTAAAAGACTAGGTGGCGACTCCTTTCCTTATCCTTTCTTATCTTCCCTTGGTGTTTCTGAGTCTAGTCTTCTTCCTTGGATTCACCATCTTCGCCAAGACCGTATCGGGACTCCTCGTGTGCTTCCACGCATCATAAGAGAGTCGTGCAGGGTTACATCGGCATGATCACAAGATGTATGCTGTATGTCATGTTGGTGTAATGATATGAGTGGGGCGGAAAATGATGTAAACTAGTGCTCGGAAGCGCTATGCGAATTTTGGGCCGACGGTCAAAAGAAATTGACATAGTAATCAACATCGCCTTACTTGAATGTAGGATGCCAGAAAATACAGGAAAACAATGCAATGCTAGTAGAGACGACGAAGGAACCATGCATGAAAATGAGAAAGAAAACAAATCAAGAATGGATGCTAGAAATCATGAGAAATCATGCAATGCAGGTAAGGAAATGTAGATACTTGGAAAAAACTTAGAAATCAATGCATGATCAGAGATAAAACAAGGAGACAAAATGCATGGGAGCTCAGTCAGATGCCTGTCCAAACTGTGCATCCAACCCATGCGTTTCTTTAGCGCATTAGGTACACAATTGTTAGATACTGTGGATGGATTTTTGTGAGGGCTTGTGGAATCGTCGTCGTCTCCATTAACTTCAAAGATCCTTCATGATCGCCACTTGTCCTTCACTATGCTGACTGACAAGATGCCTACAGGAGTATGGTTGGTGTAGATTCTTAGCTCACTAGGTCGACGGTAGGATGCTGCCTAACGACTTCCTCGTGTTACGTGAGATGCCTTCTTCCTTCAAATTAAACAATAAGGTCTGAATCAGTTTAAGTGTAGTATGTAGTAGTAGAAAAGTAATAAATGAACATGAATAAAAGGAATGGTACACTAACTGGGGGTTGTCCCCACATGCAAATACAATGAATAACTAATAATATGAATGAAAATGAAAGAGAAAGAATGGAATGAAGGAACTGAATACTTCCTGCACTCTCTAGATGATATGATGCGAACTGGAACCGTGGGAGCCGTGATGAAACTCCAGAGATGTATCTTACTCTTGGGAAGGGTTGATCTCCTGTGAAACTGGACTTTCATAGAGGAATTGGACAAAGTAAGGCTTGAAGATCTCTCTTGCAAGGTCTCACTCAGAAGAAAGGGAAGCTCCTTAGGGTTTCTAGTGTAAATGCCAGGGTTCTACCTCTTTCTTACAATTCTCCAGCTCTATCCCTCATAAATGGTGACGTATGGGGTCTATTTATAAAGATGAGGTGCCAAATATCGAAATTTGGCAAGAAATCTCATTTCAAAACAAGTTGCTTGTCACATAAACAACGGAAGATATAGTCGCCGGTGACATAGGCGACGACAATGGATATTCCTTATTTAAGCTTATGTGGAAAATCACGGTGGAAAGGCAATGAAATATTTCGCATCAGCTAGTCGCCACATTAGGTGGCGGCGACAGTGGATTTTCCATTTTCTACTTCATATGGAGAATAATGCCAGAAATGCAAGATATATTCCATGTTAGTACGTCACCGGTGCACGTGGTACTGAGATGTCAAAGAAGGAAAATTCTGAAAAATCAAGATCATAAAAAATGAATTACGAATTTATTAGCCAATGTTGAACAAATAAATCCCAAAAATCATACTCCTAATAGCAAGATATTTAAAATTAATTTCCAAGTTCAAGATTCACTTAAAATGTTATGTAAATTGGATTTGCAAATCAAATCAATCAAAATTTATGAGAAATCATTAATTAAAATCATGGATTGATATAAATTAGTTTGATTTGTAATTACCTTCAATTTTTGATTTTATCTCTATTTTTAAGCATTAATTCGAATTAAATATAGTTATAACATAAAATGGCAATAACTTAAATAAAAACGTGTCATTTTATAAAATAAAGATATGATCTTTACTTAGTGTCATCTTTCATTTCTATAATTTCCCTCAATTATTTAACATTCATATATATTTATATGATATGTTATATATCTTAAGTACTTTGGAAAATGATGGAAATAACAATGATAATGGGAAAAATCATGATAATATTTATAAATGTCCTATATATTATGTTAAAGCCCATGATGACAAAAATACGTTGAAAAGCCATGCCATACATTTGTCGCCTCACTTTATGGCGTCTATATTTAGTTGTCGTCGATTTAAGCAGCGACATAATATGTCACCACCTAAAGAGGCGTCCAGACATGTCACCCTCTTAAAAGACGATAGCATGGTGTTTTTGCAATTTCTACCCTGTCTTTTATTTTAAACCTAGAAAATAACTCAAAAATCTGTTAAATTATCAAAACATTCATTTAAAACCAAAATAATCAAAACTGCCACCATTTTGAGTAGGATTGGAGTGTTAGCTCTGCCATAGCTAGTGACTCGCACCGAAAATATTCAAGGGGTTCAAACCTGCCACTAGTTCGAATGCGTTAGCTTTGCCATAGCTAACAACCTTGAATCCAATAAAATCGAGAATGCTTTTAAAAGTTTAAGGAATAATTTGGAAAATATGTTAAAAATCTTTAGAAATAAGATTTAGGATGCCTTAAAGGTTCCTATCCTTACTGACTTTGGGAAATGCAAAAATAGAATATCTACAGATACAGAACGGAGTAGCGAACTTTTCATTGCTCCAGATGCAAGTGCAATGGTGCAAATGATTAAATGAATGCATGGAAGCTAGATGGGATTACCCGAAACTTATTCATGTAATGGATGCAGTGCCAGGATTTGTGGATCACTCTCTCGACATCCCTCTATGATCGTCGGAGCGTATTGATTCTCACAGCCATGGAATCCAGCCATGAGCTTTGGTGAGCTCCATAGTAGCTATCTGAGGTGGTTGGGAGTGAGAGGGGATGCAAATGAACATGTCCATATGCTTGGATGCATGAATGACTAAATGGATTATTTCCCCAACCTACATCACTAGAGTTGGGTTCTATCAACGACTACAACCAGGAATTTTGATTGCAGACGTCAAGCAGCCTTTCTAACAGCTTCCAGGAGGTTGAGGGAGCATGAGGAGATGCATGGATGCTAATGAATGTAGATTGGATGCATGAAAAAATAGTGTGGTGCTTCTGCCGTCCTCACTGCACCTCACTGAGCTCACAAGTTCGGCCAACCATATAGGCAGCAAGGAACATCGAGCAAGCATCGAGGGCAACTGGGTGAAGAGAAATGAAGCTCACGGTATGCCAAGGTAGGGAGTGTAGGGGCTCACAAGCCATCGGTCATCTCGAACCCACCAAATCCATCGCCGATGATGCAAATGTAGTGGATGTATGGCTGAGGATGTAAATGCAAGGAATATACACGAGAAAACATATAGAGAATGCAATGTAATAGTGGAAAAATAACAAAGAAAAGCCATACAGAGAGAGATTTACCCATGGAGCTTTGTGGGTTGTCTCTTCGACTCGCGGCAAATTTTTCTCTAACGATTAATGCACGACCGCTGTAAAGGCGGGCTCAAAGGGGTTGTGGTGAAGTCAAGAGAGGTTCAGAGGTGAAATGGGGAGGGTTGCAATGGTTTTCGATGGCTTAGAGGTGGTAGATTGGAGGTGACGACTCCATCTAGCAATGAGGGGTGGCTAGACGGTGATGGATGGCTGCCAGACGTGTGGGATGCTTCAGCAAGAGGGGAGGCTCTACTGGAAGAGTGTCATATGTTCTGGCACAAGGCAATCGATGCCAGGCTAAGAGGGAGTTGCTGTGTTTGTAGGGTGGCCGGAAGGTGGTGAAGTGGTGGCTGGAAGGTGGTGAAGTGGTGGCTGAAGTGGAGATTTGCTCAAGGATGGCTAGTGTTTCCATGCCGGTGATAGCCTCGTGCTTGGCGTGAAATGCCAAATGCGCGAGGATCGGCAAAGTCACGGCAAAACAATAAAAATAAGGATAAAAAGTAGGAGTCGCCACCTAGTCTACTTAAAAAAAAATGGGAGATGAGGAAAACCGTTTTAAAATACTAAAATCATGCAAAAAAACCAATGGAAAAGGTCTCCATAAACCAGAAATGGGCAAGGATCCCTGTTACGCGCGAGGAAGGTTTTAGGCACCCTCGTGCACCCAAAAATCTATCTTTTAATGGGTATCTCATTTACTTGTTTGGAAACGTCGGCTTTTCAACCTGTTTTTGTACGCCCAAGGGTGATATGCAATGCAATACTATATGTAGGTGGTGCCTTAAGCTAACAACATGGGTGTATGGGCTGTAAGGTGTGTCCTAATGCACAGAAAGGTCACCCGTGCG
Organism: Posidonia australis; assembly: GCA_024699735.1. Classification (NCBI taxonomy): domain Eukaryota; kingdom Viridiplantae; phylum Streptophyta; class Magnoliopsida; order Alismatales; family Posidoniaceae; genus Posidonia; species Posidonia australis. Next base: position 1,447 of record JAMKQA010043436.1, on the reverse strand, counting down.
GTGAGTCAAGCACCGGTGCAAGGATGTTGCACAGATATGATCAAAGATCTAAGAACACCTAGTGATTTTCATCCTCACTTTACTATATGCAAAACATGAACTATCATGCATAAAAATGGCTGAAAACAGAGTGGAGTCATCCTGATATGTCCAGGAAGACACCTAAAGAAAACCAAAGGAAGATCAGATCGGAAAACAAGCTAAACACCATGCCAAGAGCTACTGTGTGTAGTGGAAAACAGGCAGGTGCGCTAGACTAGTGTGCCACCTATGTGCTCTACTGATGTGCCAGAAAGGTGTGCCAGAGAAAATCACATATCAGACAGTAAACCAGCCTAATGCCATGCAATATAAAATCCTGTAAACTCGCAAACTCATCAGAAAATGCATCATGAGTATCTAACAAAAACCTAGCATGAAAACACAATATGGGTCTTGTGCTCAAGGGCTATATGCCTCACACAAGACCACACCACCCATATGCTAAATAAAATCAATAAGTTTCAGCCATGTTATCCAGATCTAGATCATGGATTGTTGCATAAGAACCTCCCAAACAGGAGTTCATGGGGCTATCAGTTCACCAGATTACAGCAAGAGGCTGAACATGCAAGATGCAAAAGTCATATAAACAGTGCTATCATAGGCTGAAATCATGCATACAAAGACATGACATATCAGAGAATAAACACCAAAAACATCAAGGTCCAAAACACCCAAAAAAGCATGCAGATCATGATGTAAAGTTGATGATTTGTTCTCTGACAAGACTGGTGCACCAGGATGGTGTGCCAGTTAGGTGCGCCACCCTGGTGCACCATATAGGTGCTCCAGTTTGGTGCACCCCAAAAATTATGAATCAGATAGTAGTCTGATTTTAGAACCTGGGCTAGATGCTAGAGATAAATTGAGATTAATCTTATCCAGATCAATTATTTAGATGGTAGGGAACTGAAATATGATGAAAAGCAAGCATAAAAAGTCCTCTTATCACTTCTCTTTAAATCAAGCATATTCATGGGTTAAAGGGCTATAATTACTACTTGGTGGATTCTAAGGATTATGCAATGATTTAATTAACTTAGCAAACATGTAAAGATGATGAACATGCAAAGAGTATGTTTATAGTTTGTGACCATGCTGGTGGAACCCCTGGGCGCGGTTCACCAAAACCTGACTCCGGCGTGTGGAAACACACTGGGAGTTCCGATATAGTCACGGCGAAAATGGTGAATCCGGAGGAAGAGACAAGACTCGAAAACAACAAGGGAAGACAAAAGGATAAGGAAAGGAGTCGCCACCTGGTCTTTTAATGGAAAGACGAGGAAAACCAAGAAAACACCAAAAAAGGTAGAAAGCAAACAAGATGCAATGATGCATGTGTGATTCGTGCCTAATGGATAATGCAAGAATGAATGCGGGCCAGAGAAAGGGTAAGGATTCTGGT
>JAMKQA010043435.1:0-15138 GCA_024699735.1 Posidonia australis | reverse complement strand
GCAGACTGTATAGGTAAGCCTAGAGAGGAGAGGATGCATGCCCTATATGATGTATGCAAAGTATGCTTTAAGTTTTTTACTTGCAAGCTTATTAAACCATGGGGGAAAGATTTTCAATTTGTCCCTAGTTTTGCCTTACGATTGATAATTTTGGTTGTTATGTTTTCTTTAACCAAAAGGGGAAGCAAGCATGTCACTAATCTCCTAAGCATGGCATATACAAGAAGGGAAATAAACATACAAGTAGACATGAATAATAAATGAAAACATGTGCTACAATATGTGCAAAAGTGGTGGCATGGCAAATGTGTGAAAGAAAAGAACAATATTACAAAATGCATGCATGCAAAAAGACACCACTTAAAAAGAGCAAGGCATGGCAGAGGCAAGCCAAAAGCTGAAGCAAGAGAAAAACCAAAACAAAGCCGGTATCTGGTTATCTCCAGCGGAGTCACTAGTTCCTGTAACCATGCCGTCGAGGGTGGTAACAAATATATATGTGTGCCAAAGTCGGCAAAGCCACGGTAAAAATGAAATAATGCAAAAATGCAGGAGTCGCCACCTAGTCTATTCAAATGGAAGACGAGGAAAACCATATAACATGAAAATCATGCAAAATAATAATAATAATAAAGGGTCTTCGTAAACCAGAAATGCAGGTAAGGATCCTTATTACGTACGAGGAAGGTGTTAGGCACCCTCGTACGCCCGATAAATCGGTCTTCTATTGGTTTCTCTCTTGCTAATGAAATGTCGGCTTTGTAGCCTTTGCTGTGCGCCTGAGGGCGATATGCCATGCCATGTTAATGCGTGTGGTGTCTAAAATATTGGTGCATGATGTGTAAGGGTGTGTCCTAATGCTCAGAAATATCGCTCATATGCTGGGTCAAGTGTCGATGCAATAATATTGCACAATAAGATCAAAGATCTAGTATCTTGAGCGAGTTTTCATCCTTGCTTTCTATATGCCTAAATGTAATCTAAAATGCATGAAAACTGCTGAAAACAAAGGTGTGCATTCCTAATGCATCGAGGAAGAAAACCAAAGGAAAACCCAGAAGCAAATCGGGTCGAGAAAGCAAGCAAAACATATGAAAAACATGCTGTGTGCTACTGAAAACAGGCCACTGCGCCTATTTGGTGCGCCAGACTGGTGCTCCAGTCTGGTGCGCCACCTATGTGCGTCTAAGTGGACAAGGAAAACATACTGAGGGAAAAAACAAAAAGCCACGCAAAGCCAAAACATCAGAGGATGCACTCTAGAAAAAGTATGCAGTAGAATCATTCTATAAAACTTAGAAAAACATGCATTAAAAGTGCAAGAAATGCAAATGCAATGACCTTGTGCTCAAGGGCTAGTAGCTTCACGCAAAGTCTCACCTATTTAAACTAGATGAAGGATGCAGGATCCAGTCAGGCCACTGGATCATGGGCTGATGCACAAGTCTCTCCATGTAGGAGTAAGGTGCAATCGGCCTATCAGATTCAGCCTAAAACTGAATATCAAAATAGAGAAAAACGATTGGAAAATAATCTGATCAAAACTGAAAATCATACAGGTGACATCTTAAACACATCAGAGAATCAGTCGTGAAAGAAATCAACTCAAAGCTTGCGATAAAATCAGGCAAATAAAGATGCAATGCGAGTGTTCTGCTCTCTGACCAGTCTGGCGCGCCTGCTAGGTGTGCCAAATTGGTGCGCTGGAATGGTGCGCCTGAGTGGTGCGCTCTAGGGAATCCGGATCAGACTGCGATCTGATCCAGAATCCACCCCAGCAGAGACACAAGGTGATTCATGCTAATGCAGATGTGTTCATGCCATTATTAAGAACTGAAAATATGATGTGGATGACGATTGAGAATCGTCATGTAAATCATGCATTCAAAGCCAAAATAAGTTGATGGGTTCATGTATGAGAACATGCAAAGCCAAAGAATAAGCATGATCTGGATAACGGCAGCAAAACATATGCAAATGATGATCATAAGCATATTTCTACGTGCAAGAACATAAAGATGCGTGGCAAAATGCTATGTGCAAGGAAATGATAAAAGAAGATAACTCATGCAGATTCTACACTAGAAACAAATGTATAGATTAGCATGGAGATTATTTTGCATAGAGAACAAGCATGTTTATCATAAAACTTCATAAAACATGGAATAAATCAGTCCATATGTATGATTTTAAGCATGCTTTATCATGTTTTCCGAAATGAGATTCAAAGGAGAAAGAGGAGGTAGAAAGCCTACCTCTCAAGATGTTCCTTCTTGAAATATCAAAGATAAAGGGATCATTGTTGCTTTGGAAGGACCAAGGAGGCTTTAGGACGCAAAATAGTGCTCCAGAGAAAGAAAATAAGCTGCTGGACAGAAGGAGAAATTCGTGCAGGAAGCTGGCTCAGAACTAGATGGCTGAATTCAGGATTTCTAACCTCTCCCTATGATTGCCTATGGGTGTCCTTATATAAGATTTTCTCATGGGTAACTCATGGGAATGTAGAGAGCCTCGCAGACGAAAAGCTTAGAAGATTCCATGGCATCTTCGTTGCTAGAGGTAACAGCCAGGGGAGGTGGAAAGCCAGCAGCCCGCAGCCTGCGAAGTGGTGTGCGCCAGGGATGTGCGCCGGTTATATGCGCCACTTATGTGTGCTAGGGAGGTGTGCTAGCTAGGTATGCTAGGGAAGTGTGCTAGCTAAGTGTGCTAGGTAGGTGCTCTCCCTTACTTATCTGGATTTCTAACTGGACTGCAGGCTTGCTATGGGTTTGGGGTTGGTTCAAGGATCAATCACATCCAAACCAACAACTGGAGCCTTATCAATCAGTCACCTCAAAATCGAGGTGTCTACACCTGTTAATTTATCACCCACTAATACTACTAAAAAATCTACATTTTGCGAGGATAGATAGCGAAGACTTAGCAAGGAAACGTCCTCACAAGCATATAACGAGGACATATAGCGTGGAGTTAGTGAGGACATGACCTCCTAATAATATGGCAAGTATTTAGCAAGGAGTGTTGCTTGCAATGTCCTCGCTAAATCAGATCTAAAATATCCCGACATGGATTGTTTTCCCGCTTTCTTTCTTACCCTAATACTCTCACTCATCTGCCTCATCCTCCCCCCCTTTCTAACTCTCACTCATCCGCCTCCTCCTCTGTGGCTCCTCCTCCACCTTCCCCGACGTACTCCTCCTTCTCCTCCACCATAGTGCCTCCTCCGATGTCTTACGTCACCTCCATAGTGCCTCCTCAACAATGCCTCCTTCGACGTTCTCCTCCTCCCACCTGTCACCGGACACTGCCTCCTCCCACTGGCACATCCTCCTCCTCCTCCTCCCACTTGTCACTAGACACTGCCTCCTCCTCTCATTGGCACAGCCCCATCATCCTCCTCCTCCTCCCACATGTAGCTTGACACAACCTCCTCCCTTCAGTATAGCATCCTCCTCCTCCCACCCACCTCTAGCCACAACCTCCTCCTCATGCCGACGTAGCCTCCTCCTCCTACAGGTTTTATTTTTCAAAATTTAAAATTAAATATATAAATATTTATTTACCTGAGAATATGCATGCAATACCACAAAGTTTTGGTGGGGTGTGCTGATATTTAGTATGGTTTCAAACGTCTAACATGCAATGGATCAATGGAGTTTGGCAAGAGAGAAAATGTTGTAAAATCAAATCAATTTATTAAAACAAGAAAATAAATATTCAGACTTGAAATTTGAAAAATAAAAAATAATGTGGTCATTAGAGATTTAGACTGTAAATTTGATCTAACAGTCGAATCTCAATGAGGAAGGGTCACAATTTACACTTGTAAAATCATAAGTTGGAATTCAAACACATACCTTCAAAAGTTTTCCACTTAGCTTACATAGTTGAACCAGAAAGTCATATCAGTAGTCCTGGGAAAAAAATAATGAAGAGGACAGATATCAAGAATAGTGATTGATTAATAACACATTTACAATAAACATGGCCAAATAAAATCAATATGGTTAAGCCAACAATATAATGTAATAGTAATACAGAACCCATGACATAATCAAGGAACATCAGCCAAACTACCATTTTAATGTCATATATGGTTCAAGCATATATGATAGCGTCTCAATACTGCAGGAAACCCAAACACCAATAGCATGCATCCACTTGTTTTATGTGTAAACCCAGACTGCAAAATCGTAGATCAAATTTTCATTTTCTTATATTTATATTTATATTCGCTTTTGATGATTGTTTTAGATATATTGTTATTTGTTGTTTAGTTGTACCTGTTGTCTTGTTTTCCTTTATATCTAGAAAATTATTCTTCTTTACACATGATTTGATGTTTTCTAAAAATTTTGTTTTATCTAAGAATTACTTAAAACCAAATGCGAAGCTGGTCTGATTCTATTGTCAGAAAATTTTGGTTCATGGTGATTTCAATTGGTTAATACTACATGAAGTTTGTGACTAGTTGGTCAAGTTATAGACTTACTATTTTGTTTTTCAATACTTTTCCATCATTATTTACTACTGATATATCTACTATTTAGAAAAGTAGTGTAGGTATATGTATGATGTAGGCAAGGAACTACACTATATGTTCAATATCTGCTCAACCACGTATATGGTCAACTACTTATTTGTTTTATGTGCATCCACTTGTTTTATGTTCCAAGTATAATGGGAATCACAACCATGTTTTGCAATTACTTGTGTATACAAAAGAACGGTAAATGTGATTATAAGACAACTATGAACTATAGTTGTTTTTCACTTGTGCTTAGTGAGTAGGATGCATAAAATCTTTCAATGGAAATAACTGACAGATTTTTTCACAATAAATAAGATTTGATTTGATTTCTATTCTTCACTCACTTGATCACATCCCAATGTCAAACTTGTTTTGCATCTCAAAATTTAGATAACAATGGTTGATTCAAATGGGAATAAAGGCATGAATTAGAATGTTTGAGATTTCATTGTGGGACTCACATTAGAATAAAAGATTTATTATGATATCTTTCCAAAGTTTAGTGCCACAGGACAAGAAGCAACTAGAAAAAGGAAAAAGAAAATGTGAAGCATGTTTACCTCTCCATTTTCTTTGAAGATAAAACTTTTGACAATGCTCCTGGAACCATACCAACAATTGATCCAAACAGACAAAACTCAGCAACCTCGCAAAAGAAAGATGGAGTCTTTTTTGCACATCAAATTCTCTCATGTGATAGCTTCTCTCAAATACATTATTAGGAAGTTTTTGCAATGTATTTTGCAAGTCAAAACGGAAATTATTCTTCTTAAAATTTGGTCGTTACTTCTATTCAAATATCTATTCATATCTATTCAAATATACCTTTTTTTCAAGCGTCTTCATGTTTTTTTTTTCAATGTAGACATCTTATCATTTCATTTTTTTTTAGAAAGAAATGTCTTCTCATCGTGATTAGATGTATACACAAGTTGTGGATAGAAAGTGTGTATGAGTTTTCTACATAGGATTTAGGAGTTTATAAAATTTACATATAGTCAAGGTTCGAAGAAATTACTAGGAAATTCTAAGGATATAGTAAGAACACTGCGAGGAATATTTTCCTCGCAATTGCCTCGCTATAATATAACGAACACACTACGAGGATATGTCCTCATAATATTGATTTAACAAGTTATTTTTTTTCCCAAGAATAAATAATCCTCGCTAAGTCCTCAGTAAACCACATAATGAGGACATAGCGACGCTATTGCGAGGACTTTGCGAGGATTGTTGTCCTCGCAAAATCATGTTTTCCTTGTAGTGTAATCCATCAATTTAATGGGTCAAGTTCAAGTAGCATGCTACAGGTAACCCATTAACCTGAGGGTAAATTAATAAATTTACACAAATCCTAACTCCTTAACATAAATACATATTTACACAAACACAAACTCTCATCATTCCTCCTTAACCCTAAGTCCACCCTCCACCTCTCTCGCCCCTCCATCTCCACCCTCCACAAGCGGATACCACTTGGCAGACCACCCTCCACCTTCCCGCTCTGGTCTCTCTCCCTCTATGTTGCTGCACGACTGTAGTTCTCTAGCCACTTCTCCCTCCTTCGTCCATCATCCTCCTTGTTCATCTCTAGTCTCCCTCTCTCTCACTCTCTCTCTCTATAGCGACTAGCGACTGTGCCTCTCCCATTGTGTCTCTGTCCTTTTCTATACACCTCTCCCTCTCTCTCTACCTTTTTAACTCACTTCTTCTCTGTGCCTCTCCCTCTCTCCAACTCACCTCTTCTCTGCACCACTCTCTCTCTATCTCCAGCTCTCCTCCTTTCCAACGGCACCACTTGTTGTGTAAGCCTACAAAATTATTTTCGTAATCTCCTCCTCTTTGGTCCTCTTCTCTGTGCTTGCAAGGTTTTTTTTATTTTTTATTTTCATGCATTTTATTGATATGCTTCAAAGAGGTTATTTCAATGATCTTATTTCTCTATGCAACAGTGCCTGTCCAACTCTCCTCCTTTGCGGTGATACCACTAGTCCACTACAACTCCACTAGTTAGCTCTCTTCCTTTCGGATTTCAAGCATTGCTGCAGTAATGTTCAAACTAGTTACATTTCAACCATTGATTTTATATGTTTAAACTATTTTTATTTCAAAACAATATATACTACGTGAAACTATTATGTGAGCATTCAACGTATCTAATTCTGTAAAAAAAGAATGATATCATTATATCATTGGTAGTATGATAATGTTTTGCTGTACTTTTTATAGTTATACACTATTATAATTGATACAGATATTATCTAATATTTTGGATTTTTAGTTCAATCCTTTTACAATTGTAATTATTTAGTATTATCTTTAATTGCTATATTATCAACTCTTATGATGTTATTAGAAATCAATAAAAAAATTATCTTGATTCAATTTAACTCATTAAATGATATAAGTCTAGATTTAACAAAAAAAAACTCACCTGTTTCACCTGCTAACCCTATCCACTATCCATTATCCTAAAAGGTAATCGGTAGGATAGCAGCAAGAAACTTTTAAAATAGGTATTCATTCCATCCTGTTACCTATTAAGAAAGCACGGATTAAGATTCGAATAGACCCTAAACTTGATCCGTTTATACCCCTAATGATAGGCTAACTGCCTGCACTTTTGCGTCCTGATAATATGTGACTTGGGTAACGTGTATGATAGCATTTGGGACTTTGTATAATCTGGCAAAGTTACAATATGTAGCCCAATAATTCGACTATTAATCGATTAAATAATCATTATATAAAAAGGTAATAAATGTTCAAATCCAGACAAGGACGGATACCGATCGTAATGATCTAGATCTATTTTGGCTTCCACGAACACGGCAATGCCTGATATATGCACAACCCCCAAATGAACAGCTTTGTTGTCCAGTGAAGTCGGAGGAGTTTATAGAATGGAGTCCATTTAAATTTGTTTTATACCACTTGGTTGTCCCCAACTTTCCATGTTCGGCTACCTATATCTCTGGCTAGGCACTAGGCATGACATGACCCTCCACGATTAGGAGAATAAATAGAAGCGCAGCCACTTTTTCAATAATTTCTCCGAAAACATCGTACTTATCGACACCTGGAGCATGAAATACTGTGGGCTTTCTTGACAAATTAATCCCTGTTTCCTTTATTCCTATGGTCCGTGATTTCTCTAATTCCGTGAAGAAAGTGCAGGTGTTGGAAACATACTGGTTAGCTCACAGCTTACTGTGTTGTTATTCGAGGGGGAAATAAACAATTCCACCGATGCCAAGGAGTATGCCATCAACAAAGGGCAGGCCGTTTGAGTGGTTTCTTAAACTTTAATTTATCTTCAAACTTTTTTGAAATTAAGAAATTAACTTGAAAGCATATACAGTACTACCCAGTTGAATAAATGCAAACAGGTTGTTTTTTTCCTTTCTTTAGATGTTATTTATGTTCTGACGATAATATAGTCATCTGAAGTTCCCCCCCATTTTTTGTTCATGTCCAAAAGCACAAAAATGATTACCACTTGAGCCTTATCAGCTCTAAATTCAATTTGTATGTAGAAACAAGGAGATAAATTTAAGAACGAAAGAATGAAAATATTACTGCATGCATGAAAGAAATAGAAAGGGAAAAACAAAAGGTGACAAATCTATATTTATATTCTTGTCATAAGCCATAAAAAAAGCTTGCAGCAAAAACAAATGGTGACACCACCAGGACTAAAATAAACCAGCAAAGAAGGGAATAGACAATGCCAGATATAAAGAAATGGGCTGTGGTGTTTCTTCTTCCCCTCCCTCATCTCAACCTGTCATCTTCCCCATTCGGTTCTGGGAACTGACCTAATAAATCTGGAATAGAACCAGAAAAGGTAAGACAAGAAAGGTTACCTTCCTGTAGTTTTTCTTTCAAAGGTCTCCTCCTCCTGCCAGTCCATCCCTTGAGAAAGAGGTAAAGACATGTAGAGAAAAGGGAGTAAAGAAAGATTGCATCTGATTTCATATCTATACTCTAAATACGAAGCTACACATTATTTCATTTGGTAGGTAGAGAAATTAGTGAAAGATGGGAAGGGGTAAGATTGTGATCCGGAGGATCGACAACTCGACAAGCAGGCAAGTGACGTTCTCGAAGAGGAGGAGTGGGCTGCTCAAGAAAGCGAGAGAGCTCTCCATTCTTTGCGATGCGGAGGTGGCACTCGTAATCTTCTCTAGCACAGGCAGGCTCTATGATTTTGCAAGCACAAGGTCAGTGTCTCTATTAGATCACGACTATATATACTTATTTATGACATGTTATCTTCTGTTGTAAATTTCAGTACTCTTCACCTAATCTGCTTCACCTTGTCACTCTCATCTTTCAGTTATGTATAGCTTCTGGTTTTGGAACTAGGAATCACATTTAGCCTCTCACTTTGTTGGCTTGTTACGCTTACTTTTACATATTCTATTGGGGGCACGATTGAATCCTTTTAGCAAGGATCTCTGAACTATGTTAACCTATATATGATGAATATACTCAGAAACAATAGGTTTCTTTTTTCATTTTCCTTTTTTTTATTTTTTGCGATTTCAGAAAAAAAAAAAAAAGGGGTAATATAATAGGTTTATATATCGAATCTTTGTCATATCCTGCCTTTCTGAGAAAGAATCATGCTTCAAATACAACAAGAAATCTTATTCTTCTTCGTTGTGTGCTTGAGTATTAGGATTTTGCTGTTTTACCTGATAAAGAATGCATTGATGTAAAACTACTGTTTCCTTCTTTTGCTGCCTGATTCTTCTAATTAACATTATTGTCCTCAAAAGACTCTCTCATAATCCAAGGGGCAACGATGCCCTAAGCTCCTCATAGCAAAGGAATTGCAGTAGCAAATAGAATACAGAATATTGATCGAACTTGCTAATATTATTGGTTAATTTATATGAACCTAAGGAAGCAAAGACTGCATTTTGTGCATCGACGGTCACAACTTTTGCATCATTTACGCATTTTGATTCGAGCCCCCCTATCCAACGTAACCACAGTGTAATGCCAAGTAAGGTACATATATTTTCTCCTCTGGTAATTCCATCACGTCGTTATGAGTTTGTGTATAATCTTTTTCTATAAGCTTTAAAATTTTGATTATCAGCCTGCCTTGCTCAACTGGTGCTGCCTTTTCCCCTCTTTTAGGTGCTTTATGGTCTTCTCCAAGATCATATAACGAGCTTGTCATCATCTTTGAAAATTCCAAAAAGAAGAGGAAGATGTACTATTGCAGAATCTTTATATACATGAGTAACGGAATGCTAGTCTCACATCTTTTGTGTGTTAAATTTCTTATCTAATTCTAGTTATGTGGTCTAATCTACTATACATCTTTCACCTAGAGAAGTGGTTTTAGAGAGTAAGAGTACACTAGAATTTTAGAAGAGTCCGCTTCATCAGATTTGTGCAGGAGTGCTCTCTCTTGTTCATGTTGTCCACAGATAAGCTAAAGGTCGTTTTCATTGCGTATTCAAGGCAATGCTTAGAATTAGTATCACAAATATTACCTATATTATAACATTATTAAGTACATATAATGTGGTACATGTAGAGGTGTCGACGGATCGGGTCTGGATCAAGTCTACCTGTATCCAGACCTAGACCCACCTTATTTCATGGGTCCAGGTCCGGGTCTGACCCAGACTCAGACCTAGACCCATGAAGATAACGGGTTTGGATCCGAGTCTTGGGTCAAATGGGTCCTCTAACTTATTTTCATTTATTTTTTTGAAGAAAATAGATTTTTAATTAAACTTAAAATATTGTAAATAAATGTGCTAAACAATTCTCTATCAATACACATATATTATAAATAAAATACAACCATAAAGAAATATATATCATAAATCATTGATAGTTGAACAACACATAAATAAATATATCTAACTTCAATAAATCAACTTTGTCAATGTCCACACAACAATTCTCTATGAATGTGCATACACCATATAAATTTTAGACTTTAAAAAGAATGATATTTGAGAGTAGAATAATATATATTATATATATAGTGTAAATATTATACATTACTCATTATATTTAACTTATAATATATTATATATAAATCGGATTCACGGGTCCACAGGTCCACGTATTTTTAGACCCAGACTCGACCTAGTAATGAGCGGGTCTAGGTCTACGGATCCATGGGTCTCATTTTTAAGACCTAGACCCATACTTTATGGGTCTAGACCCAACCCATTGCCAACCCTAGGTATATGTAGTTTATCATCTAATCGTAACGTATTTTATCATTTGTAATTTCTCAAATGAACTTTTGCGTAATTACTAATTAGCTTCTAGATTTCATTCTGATTGTCCAATGACGGTATATATCATTATTCTAGCTATGCTCAGTTCTCATCATAAATTAAAGTAGAATTTTACTTCAAAGACACATGCAATCAACCTTACATTCCCTGTATTTCTGATTAGAGCCACCTAAGAGTCATCTAACATACTAAAGGAACAAACCAACTCATGAACCGAACTTTAATGAAAACCTCAAAATATCCTTTTTTTCTTTTTATTTAAGTCAAGAATTAAGGATAATTAAGGACTTTTGTTTTAAGATTTCACTTCAAAAAATTTAATGCATATTCACTATCCAAAAAACTCAATAAGGTAACACATGACTTCCTATAATTTAAACGCATCAAAAGTAAAATAGTAAATGTTCATATTTTTTAAATTTTGATTACCATAATCAACTGTAACTAGATCTTATAATTTCTAAAATATAATCTTCAATTAGTTATTTTAACTTTGAAATTTTTATTTTTTATCACATGTAAATAATAACAATGTGATTATCATGGATGATCGAATTAATCTATTACTTTAAAAAAGAAGAAGTGTAATATATGTTATTATTCTGTCTTCTAAATATCTTTTGTATTTATTAGATTAAATGCTCATGAGTAGAAAAATCAACCCACATTTGTTAAAAAAATGTTATTATTTTTCTCAGTAATTTCAAAAACTAAAGTTTAATACTTTTTACATTTTTTCTTTACAAATTATATGTGATATGTATCTAGCATTTCAATTTTATTTTCAAAATGTTAGTATGGTAATTTTTTAGTTCTTTTCATATGTTCTTATGTGCAGTCTGCACGTGTATTTCACTAGTATATATGGGAAGAGGACCATGACTTCATTATTTTTTGAACTTTTTGAAGCATTATTTCGACATATAACAAAAGTTTTCTGAATTTCTAATTTCAGAGTCAAGAACTAGATATCACCTGACCAGTGACCGCCTCTCTACCAACAGGACACGAATACACGATGAGAGCTTAGAAAAATTGGTGGTCCAGTAGAAGTTTAACGAGACATATAAGAAAGATTAAGATAACTTAGAATTGAATTACCTTCTTTAATCATTCATCATAATGTGGATGCCTAAAAGGAAGATATGTTGAAAGACCTGGTTGTTCTTCTCTTCACTCTCATATAAACCTACAAGAATGGAGCGGTCAACTAGTGAAAATACCAAATGCTTGTGAAAGCAAAGTGGACAAAATCCATCAAAGAAGGAAGACAATCAGTAATATAAGACGATCATGTTACTCTGGAAGTTCTTCAATGTCTACTTAAATGCACGACTCTAGGATCTAAGACCCTCAAAAAGAGTAAACTTTGCTGATTTTTGAAAAGTATATGCATAGTCTTTTTATCAACTTCTTTAGTATTTAAACGTAATATATGTATTTTCTTGTACTTATTTACCTTAATACACAATTTAAACAAATTTCTATGAATGTCCTATTTTTTCTTTGCTCAATATTCATATATCCAGTTCATATCCGAATTTTATTTTATAACAAGCACCTTCAGCCATATTTAATTATATATTTAGTTAGCTACTTAGAAAGGCTATTAAACCTTTTGTAACTTTCATTATATATTATTCATATGAAAAATTTAAACCATTGATATTGTTCAAGAATGCCTAAAATATCTATGGAGGGAAATTCATTTCAATCTAAGACTTTTAACTCTACGATTTAACTTGCATAAATTTATTGGTTTGTTGTTAATTGACAAAAATATGATTTCATGAATACCTTGTTTTTAAGATATATTTATCAAAATCATTGATTTTGAACTATTGTAAATCCCCCGCTCCAAAGTTGCTACCTAATTACAGTATCAACTACCCAATTACAATAATAATAACAAAAATTAAAAATAACAGAAAGCTAGCTAGGACTAACTACCTAAATCTGTGTGTGGCTGTGGCTTTAGAACATGTACACTAGAGATGAACTGCATTCCAAATAAAGCACCTGAAAACCAAAACCAAACAAAACATGCGTGAGTAACATTAAGTCACCTAGTATGCGCCCAACTATAGAAAACCACAATAAAACAACGAGAAAACTCAAAACTTCGATTATTACAAAACATTGAATGAAACCTCGATAAAGCCACAAAATCGGTGTATAAATCCATAGAACTCTCTATCCAAGTCTAGAAATCATCAATAAACTCTTTTTCCAAAACCATGTCATTTCTAAACCATTTTCCTTTTCTCAAATCACATGCATTTTTAAATCATTTCATGCATTCCGAGAAACCGCATTCTCAACCAGATTTAACCCAAAACCACAAGGCCACACATGACTCAAAACACAAACACATATTGGCTGGCAATTGGTTCAACCCACGAGTTTCAACTCGGCTAGAATATGGTTAAAACCACAGGTCAAAACACAGTCTGATTCTAACTCAAATCCATACACATCTCAATCACAATTCAGTAGTGTCACTTTGATCAGAGACAAGTAAGCCACAAGCAGTCGATGAGGTAGCAACCCTGATCCTATTACACTACCATGGTGAAATTCTCCGTGTGGGAGGACATCGCCCTGGTCAACAAGCCTTAACAATAATTTATTCATCACAAAGCATGGGAATATGTCTTTCCTGACGTCCCATTAGTGTCTAGACACCCAGGTTTTACATTCCCAAGCTTAGTCAACATCATCACAAAGTGGGGTAATCTAGTCTCTTTCAATAGTCCCAAACCTCAGCAACCATGTCTCAGACTAACAACTGATCTCATAGAGGTTTCACACTCCTATCAGTTGTCGTCCTAACACTAGGTGAACCCGGAACAACCATTGGAAATTTCTTTTCAAACCATATGAGTTTCCTTCAAAAACCATTTTTCAAAACACTTCCATTACAAGAAATACATTCCACAAATCATCAACCCATTCACAAGGATTCCATCGAAACACGACATGCCAAATCATCACGTAAAATCATTCATATTAAACCTTGATGAAAACCTTAATCATATAGTTCAAGGGCCTGGTTCGGCATATCAAAATCCATTGATATGCCGAAATCTCTTGAAATCTGCTATTAGCACAGGGGCTTGTTTCGACATGCCGAAGGATTTCGGAGTATTGAAATTCCCTGATTCGACATATCAAAATATTTTGGCATGCCAAACCAAATGATTTCTCTAAACTTTTTCACTTGCCTTAACTCTCGTTCGTCGAAATGGGAGCCATCGATGAGCCACAAATCACACAAAAATCATCAAATGTAGTACTCTAAGCTAGCTACCATTTAGGATAAATTTCAACAAAACCCATAAGGCACAACTCATAAAATAAAATCATAAGGGCAGCGAACTCATTCAACAACACTGTAGCACATATATGAAAAATCCACAAAAAGTTCACCATAAATCACATAAATCGCATAATCTACTCATCTACATGCAATCCAACAAATCCACACCAATTCCATCATTTTTCCATGATTTTTACACATTTATCCTGATTTCATGCCATTTAAACCCAAAGCAAGAAACGAGGGAAAAAAGGGTGGGATGCGTACACTATTGTGGATTTCGATGACCCACGCATGCCTCCAGCAAGCTCTCCTCCCTCACGGTGGCCTTCAGACCTCCCGATCCTCCAACGAAGCTCCAGTACACCCACACACACCGCTCACACACGACCCTCTCTCTCTGGCTCCTCCTCCCTTCCTAGTTTCTCTCCTTCTTCTCCCGCTTCCCCTGCTTGGTGCTGTAGACACCCCGATTTTGAGGCGACTCATTGATAGCTTTCCAATTGTTGCTTTGGATGTGACTGACCCTTGAACCAATCCTAAACCCATAACAAGCCCGCAGCCCAATTAGAAAACCAGACCAGTAGGGGAGAGCACTTAGCTAGCACACTTACCTAGCACACCTAGTAGGCGCACATCCCAAGCGCACATACCCGACGCACATCCCAGGCGCCCAGCCATTTCGCAGGCTACGGGCTGCTGGCTTTCCACCTCCCATGGCTGTTACCTCTAGCAACAAATATGCCATGAAATCTTCCAGGCTTTTCGTCTACGAGGCTCTCTGCATTCCCATGAGTTACCCATGAGAAAATCCTATATAAGGACATCCATAGGCAACTATTAGGGGAGGTTAGAAACCCGGAGTTCAGCAATCCTGTTCTGAGCAAGCATCCTGCACGAGCTATACCCTCTTTCCAGCAGCATATATTCGTTTTCTGGAGCACTCCCTTGCGTCCCAAAGCATCCTTGGTCCTTCCAGAGCAACAAGGATCTCTCTATCTTTGATATTT
>JAMKQA010043434.1:0-19597 GCA_024699735.1 Posidonia australis | reverse complement strand
TATTCACCCCCCCCCCCCCCCCCCTCTAGAGGAGCTATCCGATCCTACAGTTACTGTGACTCTAGTCTTCTTGTATGCACCTTTGACGATCTCAGGTTCTACCATTTCCGAACTTGCAGATGTACCTGCCTGTTTCACTTCTTTCACAACCTTATTAGGTGGATAATTGCTTTTATTTTGTACAATGTGTGTGACAGGTGGGTGGCTGTCCTCCAACTGACAAATGTGAGAGCTACCGCCAGCATTCTCTCCTGAGCCTAACTCAGGAACTTTTTTTTTCGACCCCATTACTCAAGTGGGGCCAAGTCTGATAGTACCACCTAGACCTGCCTCCCGACTGATAGGAGATAAACTCATCTAGTCTAGCGTTCAATGAACTATCCTCTTCTAGGGCCATGATAGTAGACTAACCCTGTGAAATTGTCTGCTCTGACATTACCGCTTTTCCTTTCTTGTGCCTGAGTTCATTCTCTGTGTCTTCTGCCAGTGCCGCCAACTGCTCCTGAAATAGAACTTCCAAATCACTGAGCATGCTGTCAACTTGCGCTACTACAGCATCTCCCTCCTCTTCATTAGAAGCAAAATCTACATAGTACGCACTGGCAGTTTCCCATACTTCAGGCGATGATTTTAGCTGACCTGATTGTAACCTCATCAAAGCTAACTGATATGCCGATGAAGCTGGGGCTAAGGCTGCTCCTATTGAAACCAAGACTGCAACAGGATCTGTATGAAAACCATCAGCTGACTCTGGAGGTGGCAATGCCAGCATAGCTGTCCTTGGTGGAATGGACAATGTGGAATTCGTTATGCAATCCACAACTTCTTCCTTATAGTAGTAGTCCTCAACACATACCCACTATAATCTGTTGATTGGTTTACTCCATTCAAACTCTGCAAGATCAAGACTCTGATTGGGATCTAGTAATCCTACACTAACAAAGTTAGTTAAACTCTATGGAATAACAAGCTTTTGGAACTTACAACGCCTCGAGAATCCATCTTGTGGTTTCCGCTCATATCCTAATCCTTCGAACTCTCATCTTTTCTCTGCAGCAATTGGTTCGGTGATTCCTTGGCCATTCTGCCCGAGGGGTGCTCCTTTCTCGTACCCCCACCTCTGAGACAGATTCTCGACCATCAAGAAAGGATTTCCAAAAGCGGTCAAATGGCTGGCATGCTTGAGAATCAGAATGAAATTGATCGACTCAAAGTGGTCGACACGATATAGTACATCAGAAGGCTTGGGGTCAAAATGGACGGTTTGGAGAGATACCGAAGAGACTGCCTCAACCTTCTCCTTTTCAAGATTTTCCATCCTTACAACAATGATGTTGTTGTTCCAACGAAACTTAATCATTCGGTGAAGAGTCGAGGGGATAACTTGATGCATGTGGAGCCAAGGGCACCAAGCAAGAGATTGAAGGATAGTTCGAGGTCAACAACATAAAACTCAACCTCGAAATGGACAGGACCAATGATCAGAGGAATGACCACAATCCCTAAAGCATCATGGTGCGTCTAGTTGAATGTCGTCATTCTTTTCACGGCTGGGGTAATGTCCTCCGATTTAAATTTGACCTGATTTGTGGTTCACAAAGGGCAGACATTTAAACTGATGCCATTATCCACCAAAGTAAGAGGAATACGGAAATTTTGGTACTGTACCGTGATGAACAGGGGTTCATTGTGATTAGTCCCTGCCCGGGGAAATTCTAAACTTGAGAAGGAGATCACCTACGGTGCAGCTATCATCCCTACCATGCTTTCCAAAGCCGATGGTTGTATTGTTGGGAATGGAAATGTTTGAATGGAGTAAGCTCGAAGGAAGGCCTCCCGATATTCAACTGACTTATGAATTAGGTCCCAAATGGAAATGTTTGCTTTAACTTTCTTTAACTGGGTCGTGATGTCAACTACAGGGGGGTCCATCTTGGCAGTGGTGGGGTTAATTCTTGGGGTCCATCTTGATGTATGATTGGGAATCTGGCTTCTTGGTTGAGACGATGGAGTTGTTGGTTGGTTGGGTTTGTTCGTAGGAACTTAGGCCTTATACACCCGTCCTAACCGTGTTACCTTAGCACACATTTCTGTGGCGTAGCTGTAACGCATACGGTGAGTATCCTGTGTCAGGTTGATGACTACAAGAGCACGGGCCTTAAATTCCACTGGGACCAAAGCTGGTGAAGTGGGTATTGGTGTTTGGTGGATCAAGTCATGTCTTGGTTTGGCTAACAAACAAACTGATGATGGAGTGGATTGCATGGCAGGTTTTGCAACTGTGCCCCTCTGTCTAGCAGTTAGCTGGATCATATTGATTGCAGAACTGGAAGCTTCAATAAAAGACTGGCTAAGCTGATAATAAAAAGGATCTGAGATGTCATGGATGAGAAGGGAAGGGTCAAAAGGTGCAGCCTCATCAGAAGAAAGAAGATGAACTCCTGAAGTTCCAGGTGCGTGCTCAAGCAAAGGTCGGTTGACTATATTGCTATGTGCTGATATAAAGGAATAGAGTGTTGGTGCAGCGGATGTAGACTCTGCCTCCTGTGTGTTGATAACAATGACCTTTTGGTCAATCAAATCCTGAATTACACCTCGGAGTGTACAGCAGTTATCCGTAGAGTGCCCCGTGGCTCTATGATAACTCCAGTATAGATCCGTTTTAAACTACCAAGGAAGTGGGTTCGATGATGGGCGAACTTCCGGGAGCCTCAGAAGTGACGCAACCTTAGGAAACATGACACTCAATGGCTCAACCAGAGGAGTGTAATCTCTCTCAAGTCGTTGAGGCTGTCTCAGTCCTAGGTTGCGTCCTTGCCTTGCCGGTGCAGGCTGGTAGACTGACTCGGTGGTGGTGGTGATTCGTAATGTGCGTGGTGCCCTAGGTGTAGGGATATAGACTACCTAACTCTGTGTTGGCGAGCCCACCACACTAACTGGCATAACATGAGCTCCTACATATGCCACGGCATTCTTGGAAGTGTCATTCTTCCATGCATACCCAGTGTTGGATCCATTGCCACTGCCATTATTGTTGCTAGTTCCGCCTGAAGCCATGGTTTGCTTGGCGAATGCCACTAATGCAGGAAAGCTTCCGCTATGTAGTGAGCTCTCAACACAGGTGCCAGCTTTGATCAGGGATGCAAAAGTGGAAATGGGTTGAATGCTCAGTAGGGCCCCGGTGGCTGGTTGTTCCCCTCGGATTATTATCTCGATGGACTCTTAGTCAGAAGGTCTATCGCGAACCTGTGAGGCGAGGGCTCGCCAGTTCCCGACGTACTCCCTGAATGGCTCGTGGGTCTTCTACTTTGTGGCGACGAGGTCCTCACGCTTTGGGACCATGTCGAAATTGAATGAATACTGCTCCAGAAAAGCCTGGCTGAGGTCATCTAGGTCTTAATGGTGGTCATATCTAGAGATGTGAACCACTTTAAAGACGGACTTGTGAGGCTCTTTTGGAAGAGGCGAATAAGCAGTCTCTCGTTAGCCTACAATTGAGCAAGATCACTGTAATAAGCCATAAGATGCGAGATTGGGCAGCCTTTCCCATTGTACTTTTCAAGCTTCGAGATGTGAAAGTTCAGAGGGAGTACAACCTCTCGAAAGTAGCAGAGGTCCCAGAAGGTGTAAGACTAACGATCCCTGCCCTGCACTTGTCGTAATGCTTTCTCCAAGTCATTCATCTTGGTGAGAAGTGCATCTGGGGTTGCTGCTGACATTGACTGTGCAGCTGGGGCAGGTCTTGCATACGTTGTATCTATAGCACCCATGTGCTCCTCTAGATCTATCATCTCGTCACTTGGTGTCATGACATGATGACCAGTGTACCCGTGCAGGTGTGTGGTTTGTGCTGGAACTAATGTTGAGGCTTGTACCTGATGCAAAGGTGCAGGAACGACAGTATGTTGTGCTAAGCATGGTGTTGAATGGGAGAGCAACAACTGTTGAATCGGTATGGCTGGGTTCACAAGCCGTTGTACTCTTGCAGCCCAAAAAGCTGACCACAAGCAGATGGAGGAATATGTTGTGTGTACAATAGTGAAGGTGCTAATGGCAGAGAAGTAGCGCCTATGGTCAAGACAATGAGAAGCTGTGGCGACGGCTGTAGTGGTGGTGTGACTGGTGCAGCATGAAACACCTGAGCAGGCAGAGATGGATCTTCCGGAATAGGACAAATAGGTGTAGTCAAAGTAGGATCTAACGAAAAGGCCATGCTTTGTAGCCTCTACGCACGAGCCAGTAGCTACTGAGACTACACAGTAAGAGAACCATTGGTAGCAGTACCGAGGGCTGAAAGAGCAAGTGGAAGGGATGTCAAAGGAAGCTGGAAGTTCAAGGATCCTGCTGGTTGAATTCCTACTGATGAAGCAATCGCAGCCAACTATGTGTCAAGTGGAGCTGAACCAACCGAAGGACAGGACATTATCAGATTAGATGCCTTGGTGGTGGTCACAATAACTGCCTCAGTCACGAGCTCCAAACCAATCAGGGTCTACCAGTGTCTCGAAACTAGAGGACAGGGAACTTCATGTGCTTGGAAGTGGCTATCATGGAGTGCAAGTGAGGTGACAAATGTCAAAGTAAAGGAGAAAGGAGGGGCGAAAATAGGAATCCCCTCAGGAGCAACTGGTACAATGGTCTCTGAGGTTTGCTAGGCCATAATGGACCACGAACGAGTAAGGATGGGATTGCGATTGCAAATAGGAGGACGAACCTACAAGGAGCTATCGTCGAAAGTGACGGATAGCTTAGGGAAATATAGTCGAGAAAAATGCCTCAAGACTGAGGTCACTGAAAGGAACTGCTGGGCTTTGGCTTAGGAACTTGCACACAATACTCTATTCCTGACAGAGGAAAAAACCTAATGTGTTAGCGAAGAAGAAAAAGCAAAACAACAGAAGAAACAAGTGAGCTATGCAATTGTTCATTAAGGTGGTATGAATGGCACACATGCACATGAATGCTACTAATATGCACTCTCTCACCATGCATGTCCCACATGGGGTTGACCACACGGGACACACTCATGGGTTTAGGTGTTGACTTTGGTCAGAAAAGTAAGGTTCTCATTCTAAATCCTGATCGAAGCACAGGTAGTGAACGAGTGGTGCGTTGGTGGCCTCGTATCCTACAGTAACATGGAGTTGTACCATCTACTAACACCGACACAACCTCGGACAAGGGGGACAAACTAGCAACAAATCCTACGCCAAAGCTATAGAATGGGCTACTAGAATTGTCCTTTGCAAACTGTGGGTGGACTCAGAGGAGAAGATTCATGTCCTGTATGATCAATCATGCAATATACTTTTGTGTCTTTTACTTACATTTTATTAAGCCAAGGGGATTGTGAGCATTTGTCTCTAGTTATGCCTTATTATTTGATTGTCTGAGTTTGTGTGTACTATTTTCACCAAGAAGGGAGGCAAAACATGTCTCTACTATCCAAATGATGATAAGTACAAAAATGGGAAGAAAACACACAATCATGGCATCCAAACACTCAACCAACAAGCAAAAGGCATGAGCACGGCATGTGTTAGTGTAGTGCTCACAGGTAAGTGAAGAAAAGCAAGCATCATAACAAAAGGCATGAATTAGGTCATGTGCATGTATGGTGGCATGGCAATGGTGTAAAAAGGCATGTACAGTCAAATATGTACAAACAAATAGAACAAGCAAACAAACACAAAGTGTACAGATCAATGTCAAGCAAGAAAACCAAAATGAAAGCTAGAATCTAGTTATCCCCAGCGGAGTCGCCAGTTCCTGTGACCATGTCGGTGGAACCCTACACGACTCGCCAAGGTGCGTGGAAACACACGAGGAGTCCCAATATGGTCACGACGAATATGGTGAATCCGGAGAAAGAGACTAGACTTGGAAACACCAAGGAAAGATAAGAAAAGGATAAGGAAAAGAAGTCGCCACCTAGTCTTTTAATGGAAAGATGAGGAAAACAAAAGACAAAGGAAAAACATAAAGAAACCAAGGCGAAGAGAACACATGTATGCTTCGTGCCTAATGAATGTAGTGCACAAATCAATGCAGGCTAGAGAAAGGGTAAGGATTCTTGTTACGCATGGAGAAGGTGTTAAGCACTCCCATGTGCCTGAAGAATTCGGTCTTTCTAGGTTTCCTACTTGCTAATGGTCTATTGTGTGTATGCTTGTCTACTCTGAATGCACATGCCTAAGATGAATGCAAAAACATGCCAAATCCAAGAGAAAAAAAGAAATAAGAAGGAAAATAATCCAAAGGACAATGTAGGCATTGAAAATGCCACTTTACTGTATGCCCTTGGGCGATGAGGAAAAATCGTGAAAATCAGGAATACTTAGAAAGCATCACACAAATCAGCGGAAACTTGAAGAAATTCGAGAAATTCAAATGGGAGAAAAATAATCCTCATTCGGGTCAATGTCGGTATTGTCAAGCCTGTTAATGTACGTTTGCGGACGATGGAAATTCAAATCAAATCAAAATCGTGAAAATCGGAAGAAATCTGGGAAGTAATGTCAGAACCAAGTCTGAAATAAGTTGGAAATGTGTGCATAATGCAAGGAAGTAAGCATAAGGATACATGCATGAAGAAGGGTAGCAAAATGTACAAAAAGAAAGCATGTGTGAATTATGTAAATTTCTAAGGGCCTCTATGCAAAAATCACATGTCTCGAGTAAAGGTTGAGATTCTAGGGCTAAATCAGCTAAGATGCTTAAGAAAACACATTTTATGCAATTTTTAAAAAGTAGGGGGTCAAATGTGCAAAAGTGTGTATTTTTGGTAAAATTAGGACTCCTAGGGGTAAATCTGTAATTTTGTCAGTAAACATGTGTTTAATGCAATTTTGAAGAAATTCAGGGTTAAATGTGCAAAACAGTGGACTCATGGTTGAAAAAAATGAACTTTCAGGGACTGGTTCGCAAATATGCCTTAAAAAATATGCATTTAGTACAAATTCAGTGAAGTTCAGGGTTTAAAATGCAATTCTGAGCACATTTGAATAAAAATTTGAATCTCTAGGGTTTAGTCTGCAATTGTTCCAAAAAAACATGCATTCAAAACAATTGTAATGAAACTCAAGGTTTTCTGCGCAAATCATAGACTTAAAATGAATGAAAAGTAAATCAGAGGGTTATGTGTCAAAAATTAAAGCCTGGAAAATATTAACAAAAATTTACAAGGGTTACACTGCAATTTTACAAAACAAAACATTATTTAAATGGTTAAAAAACTATTGCAGGGGCTTAAATGCAAAATAAAAGGACTTGGTTGTAATAAAAGAAAAGAAACAGAGTTTTTTTAAAAGAAGCTTTTAATTTTTAAAAGAACACGACGGCCGCCAGCGACAAAACCTCGGCGTCGACGACCATTTGAGATGCCATTAATGGCTTCCCTAATGCCTGATCTGGCATCCAAGCACACAGTGAGCAAGAGGGAAGAAAGAGGGGAAGATCTAATGGCTTGGATCAGGTGTTTGACGGTCGAGGCCTCTTCACAACCTCACTCGTCGGTGACACGACTCCGGCGACGGTCTTGGGGAAGAAAGAGTAACTAGAGGCAACAACGTGTTGCTTCTGGGCTTCTAGAGGCTCGACGATGCGGAGAGGAACGTTTTCCTCCATCTAGAAGCATGAATGGCCGCGTAGGCTCCTCTTTTGACTAAGCTCGTCGTTGTCTCCAACAACATCGACTGTGGAGGAAGAACGGGGCTCGAAGGATGGTTCTGATGCTTCGGGAGGCCAAGGGGAGGTGAGAGGAGGACATCCCGATGGTCGGAGAGGTGCTGCGAGGCGGGAGGCGCCTAGATAGTCTTTCTAGGAGTCGTCTTCTGCAGCGACGGCAAGACTGCATCCAGCAATCTTCCTCTTGTGGCGTCTAGAGCAAGGGAGAGGCTTCCAGGGTGGAGGAGAAGCAAGAAGGGACCAGACCTAATCGAATTGAGCACACCAGGGCACAAATCACTCACCAGATTCGTGCCCCCACCTCTCCTACCAGAGAATCGAGTTCGGCGACCCAAAAAATTGCCTAATTCCGGCCAAGGAACACACCTGGCCTTACTGGAATCGATTGAGGAAGTGTTGAGGAGGACCTAGGGAACTGAATTGGAAAGCAATTGAGCTCTAATTGGGGCCTACCTGAGCTGGCAGTGGAGATGGCCACCAAATTTCGCTAGAGTTAGCCTGAGCTCTGATTTTTCTCCTCTTTGAGCTTCCTCACTGATCTGAGCTTCCTCTAGTTACTTTGGTTGGTGAGCTCTCCTTGATTTCTCTCCTCTCAAACTTTTTCAATTTTTTCCTCTCCTTTTTCCCCCTTTCTTCTCTCTTGCAAATGGGGGTATTTATAGGCTTGCAATGGCTAGCTAGTTTGTTATGGGTTGTTATGGGTGGTTAGAGGTCCTTATGGTGGAGTGGGAAGTGGTTAGGGTTGTTAGAGGTTGTTATAGATTGTTAGAGGTTCTTATGGTGGAGTGGGAAGTGGTTAGGATTGTTATAGGTTGTTATAGGTTGTTATAGGTTGTTAGGGTTTTGAATTAGGGTTCCTATGCCTAGGGTTTTGGACTAGGGTTTTGACTAGGTCTAGGGTTTTAGATTAAGGTTTAGGCTAGCTTAGGGTTTTGGATTTAGGGTTAGGTCTAAGGTTTTAGATTAGGGTTTGCTAAGCCTAGGGCTTTGGCTAGGTCTAGGGTTTTAGACTAGGGTTTGCTAAGCCTAGGGTTTTGGACTAAGGTTTAGGCTAGGTCTAGGGTTTAGGGCTAGGGTTTAGGTTTAGGGTCTAGCTGCAAGCATATGTGGTGTCTACAAGTGTTTTGAGGGTTCGCTTTGTGCTCTAGTGGCAGATCTCAGTTTGCATGAGTTACGTGGACGTGGAAGGTCGCGTGGTCTAGTTTCGTGCTTACGATTTTCTTTCTTTCCTTCCCTTCTTTCTTTTCTTTCTTTTCTCCCTCCTAGGCCCCACCCCCACTCCTTCCTATTCTTCCTCTTCTTCTTTTTTCTTCTTCTTCATTGGAGGGATGAGAGATGGAGAGAGAGAGAGAGAGAGAGATGGCTAGGAGGAGGAGGAGTGTCTCCATCTCCGTGTCGTCGCCATCGCGTAGAGGAGGAGAGAAGCAGCTCGTGGTCAGAAGAGGAGCGTTGTCGTTCGTCTCGCGCCGCCACGTCTTCGGTGGAAGTACGCACCCTGTAAATTTTCTTTTGGTTTCAAATTTGTAGCATAGGTGCATGATAGTGTATTGGCAATTGTAGTAAATTTTATAGAAGTTATTGTGCATTTTTGAGTCATTTATGGTCATATTTAAGATTTGGAATGAATAGTGCTCCCTTTGTGTTTTTTGTTGATTTCTCGAGATCCACTTCATGGATCTCGATGTTGCTTGTATGGTTTGGAAGATCTCGTCGAGATCTTCATTTTTATATATTATTTATAGGGTTTGGATTGGTGGTTTGCAGGATTGGGCTTTGGGTCCCATTTCAGGGTGCCCTGTAGTCGCTAAGTTCGCCAAATTATTTCGGTATGTCGTTTTTGATACAGATTGACCGCTTAATCCCTGGTTTGGTCAACCAAATTCATTCTGTTTGTCATTCTGGAAGTCTTGGGTATTGACAGAATTCCTAGTTCAGTCAACGGAACGTTTTTGGTTTGCCGAATCAAGGGTTTTCGATCGACCGAGTGGTTTTTCAATCTACCGATTTGGTGCCCTGAGTCTAGGTTTGGTCGATCGATCCATTTCGGTCTACCGACCCTGATTCCCGGAATGATCAACCGAACCTGGTCCTGATCCTGTAATAAGATATTTTATGTTTTGATTAATATATATATATATATATATATATATATGAGTGTGTGTGTGTATTAATCTTAGGGAGATAAATATAATGGCATAAATGGTTAGGATAACCATGAGAATGATTATAGGGTTTGCCTAAAATGAATTAGCAAGATTCTACCTAGGGTATGGGTAGAATAAAAGATGAAATGATTTAGAAATAATAGGTTCTTTCCCTAGATAGTTTAGATTGGACTTTAGGGATAATGATAGTATCCCTAGGTCTTGGGTTTGTGTGGTTTTGTGTGTGGCGCACTGAATGGAGTATTCAATGGCACTGTTCTGGGTGTTTAAGTTGATCTGCCTATGCTCCCGAGGGACACGAGCTAGTAGGCGTCTTACACTTGGTGCCAGGAGTATAGTACTGGTTGTGTTTGCTTTGTTGTGGTGTCTTCTAGATCGGTTTGACACTCAAAGGACGTTTTTGTTGGTATTTTATTAGGTTGTGGTCGTGGGTTGAGCGTGATACTCATGAACCCAAACGCTCCCAAGGCGTTTTTGCCTGGGCCTAACAAGAGAGTTGTCGAGTCTATGTTTTGTTTGTGGTTTCTCAACCTTTGGTTTCTGTACTGCTATTGGGTACAATGTTTCTTGAGCTTTAAATGATATTTAATGGTTTTTGAAAAGATTTTCCAACAACGAATTTTTGGAAAGAGAAAAGTACAAATTTGAAAATGATTTTGAAAAGAGTTTTCCGGTGTTTTCTGTTTGTGTTGGGGGGCCAAGATACCTAGGGCTGAGATTTATCAGGTCTTGGAGGTATGACTCGACTGTCGTTTCGATGCTAGGCTTGTGGTCCACGGGTTGAGGTGTTTCGTGGCATGACGGGGAGGTATGATACTTCTGTTGTCGCTGTGAGCACTGAGACTCAAGTGTTGTCAGATGTTGAGGTATGAGACTCCTTCCTGAGTACCGTGTGGAGGGCACCGTGAGGAGGCGTACCCTGTGGTGGTTAGTGCAGGTGGGATGCGCCCCCCGTAGTTGATAGCGTCCTGAGAGACAGAACTGCCTTTCCAGGAGGGGTTGGCTTTGTTGAGGATTCTCTAAGCGGGAGAATCATGGGACGGTGATCGCTCTTGCACAGGGTGGCTTCACCATGGCAATGCAGATGCCGTGGTCGCTCCTCGGTGGACTACTTATGGTCAGTGTTGTCTGCTTGGCGCCAGGCAGTTTGACACATTGTTTGTGCTTGTGTTGTGCAGAGTCCTGGTTTAGGAAATCAGGTTCTAGGCCTAGAGGAGGTCGTGGCTTTGGCACCTGTTGAGGCGTAGTGTTTTGGGAGTGGTGGCTCCATTGTTTTGGGAGCGGTGGCTCCGTGCTTTGGGAGCAGAGGCTCCACGGCTTGGTGTTGTGCTTAGGTCTTGAGGAAACCATGTTGCGCAGAGCAAAGGCTCTGTAGTTGTGCTTTAGTGTGGCTTTTGGGCTTGACTTGGTAGGAGTGGCCATCTCAAGCATGCATAAAAGATTTTGAAAGAGCATGTACATGGTTTTGAAAGGGAAAAGAAAAGAATGGTTTTAAAGGCATGGTTTTGTGATTTTGTGGCATGTCGGGCAGTGGTAGACTGCTTGGTTTGGTGTTATAGCATCCGAGAGGGATGCCAGTACTTGTGTGCTGGGCGTCGATAGTTTGCCCTTTTGGTTTGGTGGCATCTAGGTGTGATGCTCGTGCTTAGTTGCCCTCAGCATAGGTTGTCGAGTTGTAGGTGGGGTGCGTGTTGGGTGACCGTTGAGTGGTCACTCACGTGTGCTTTATTTTGTGTATTTTTACAAGTATAGGATAGTAGTTGTTGGTTGCTAATGCATATATAAGGAGTCATGCCGCCACACATCAGGGATCCAGGTGAGTGTTAGTTTAGTTTTATTTCTGTTGTTTAGTGGTTTTAATTTACTGTTGAGAATACTTAGCCTTAGTTGTATTATTAGTGTAATTGTTGGTTAATAATAAAGACAAAACAAATAATTAAATGGAAATTTGTAGCTAAGTTTAGTGGTGGCGACTTGGAGGTTGTTACACTTTGCCTCCATCTACAACCTCCATAGCAAGTTTACCTGTAGCTCGGTTGGAACTGGTCGCCTGCATGCCCGTGGTTATTAACATGACCCGAGATACCCACCGCGTGCCCTATGATTACGCCATAGAGATGTGTTCGGAGGTCACGTGATCGGGATGGGTGTACAAGGCCCCATCTTTTGCGCTGAAATCCAATTGACCAACACCCTTCCCACCACAGTCAGAAAGCCATCTTCCTAAGCCTGTTACTGAGGAGGCCCCACCCAAATCTACCACTATAACCACCAACAAGCCCATAGCCGACATTACCGCTCAATTGAAGAAGGTCAAAGCTAATAATTCCATATGGGATCTGATTCATACCTCAGCTAAGCACAGGGAAGCGTTCCTCCGAGTCTTTCAAGCCGCCCATGTATCCCCCACCATCGAGCCAGTAGCCTTCGAGACTATGATGGAAATGATTGCCACACCCTAGATCATCTCCTTCTCCACGTAGGAGTTGCCTCCTGCAAGGACCAACCATAACCAGTCGCTATTCATAACTATGCAATATGAAAACTTTCAGATTCCCCTCACCCTGGTAAACAACGACACAAGCTTAAATGTCTACCCCTTGCGTACAACAAGCAAGCTCGAATTCAAAGTCGAGGATGTCACGCCAGCGATGAAGGGTATGACGTCATTCGATAATATGCACCATGACGTACTGGGTCTCCTGGTCATCCCCTTCATCACTGGCCTGACTGAGTTCAGTGTAGATTTCTACATTGTGGGTGTCGAGCCTTCTTTGAATATCTTGCTTGAGCACCCTTGGCTGCACAAGCATCAAGTTATCCCTTCGACTCTCCATCGCATGATCACGTTCAGTTGGGACAATGGCATTGTTATTGTCATAGCCGAAAATTTTGAGAAAGAGAGGGCCAATGCTGTATCATCTGTCTCCTTGCAAACTATCCAATTTGACTCGAAACCTTCGGATGTCCTATATCGTGTTAATCGGTTTGAGCTGGTTAATTTATCCCCGACTTTAAGCGTGGTAGTTACCCACCTGTTCGTAGCAACCCTTTCCTGATGGTTAAGAATCTGTGCCATAGATGCAGATACGAGAAAGGGACACTTTTGGGCAGAACGGCCAAGGGATTGTCGAGTCGATCATCGTAGCGGAGTAGAGGGATCACGAAGGCCTTGGATACGAGTAGCAAGACTCCCAACATCCTCTGAAGAGGAAGGAGTTCTTTATTCCCATTGACATGTCTAAATTCGTCAGCGTAGTAATTCTCGACCCTAACGGGTGACTAGATATAGACGCCTAAAAGAGAGGCAACTAATATCTAGCATGGATTCCTCAATGTAATTTGTCATCATGGGCTTTAACATAATATATGGGACACGTATAAATTTTATCATGATTTTTCCCATCATTAATATTATTTCTATCATTTTCCAAATTACCTAAGATATATAGCATATCATATAAATATATGAGGATGTTACATAATTCAGGAAAATCATAGAAATCGGAGGTGACAATAAATTAAGATCATATCTTTATTTTTACAATTAAAATGAGATTTTCTATTATTATTACATTTTAATTGGAAATAATGCTTAAAGAAATAAAGATAAAATCTAAAATGAGGGAAATTACGAATCAAAATATTTTATATCAATCCATGATTTTAATTGAAGAATTCTCGTAATTTTTAATTGATTTGATTTACAAATCAAATTTACTTAATATTTTAAGTAAATCTTGGATTTGGAAATTGATTTTAAATATCTTGCTATTACGAGTATGATTTTTTGAGATTGATTTGATTAAGGTAGGCTAATGGATTCGTGATTGATATTTTATGATCTTAATTTTTTGGAATTTTCCTTCTTTAGTATCTAAGGGCCACATGCACCGGCAACATGCTGACGTGGAATATATTTTGCCCATCTAATATAAACCTCTGCATGGAGCATAAAATGGTAAATCCCATGTCGTCACCACCTTAAGTGGCGACTAACTGATACAGAATATTTAATTGCTATCTGACATGATTTTCCGCATAAGCTTAAAAATGGGATGTACAATGTCATCGCCTATCGCAGCGGCGACTTTATACCTCTCATCGCCACCCGTATAGGCGACTTATTTTTAAAAGAGATTTCTTGCCCAATTTTGAGATTCGGCGCCTCAGCTCTATAAATAGAGCCCTTGAGCCCCCATTTATGAGGGTTGGAGCTCAAGAATTAAGAGGGAACGCGAGGATTAAAGAAAACCAGAGAATTGTGTGAGAGAGAGAGCTTCACATAAGTCGGAGAAACCCTAAGGTGCTCCCCATCCTTTTGAGAGGTTGTGAAAGGAAGACTCTCCAACTCCCACTCTGTCTGATTTCATAGGAAATCGGCCATCCTCAAGAACAAGACCCATCCCATAGCTCCGTCAGCTGACTCCCACTTCCGTCATCCACCCAGAAGTGCACGACGGTGACAAGGAGTCTTCATTTCCTACCCCTTTTTCTTTTCATAGTTTTGCATTACTTTCATAGCATATGCATAAGGGGACAACCGCTGGTTAGTATTAGGTTTTGCTTATTTATGATATTTGCTATTCCTTTTTATTTCACTTACTGCATTTAAAACTAACCTAGGTCTTTTTTTATTTGTTTTGAAGGGAAGAACATTATGAAGCATGAGGAAGCCACTGAGTGACACCCTGTTGTCGACCTAGTGAATTGAGAACCCACATAACCACAATCACCATATCTCCTAAAGGCATCTTGTCAGCCGGTTTCATCAAAAGACAAGTGGCATTCTCATAAAGGCCGTCGAAGTACGTGGAGCAACGACGACCTCCATCAACATTCCCAAAAATCTATCCATAAACAGCTAGCGATCACAGTGGGACGGTTTTTGAGCCAACCCTCCGTATTACGTAAGTCTTCCCTCTATTTTTAGTTTACTTTTCATACTCCTAGGTGCAATTTTAGGTTCTAGTAGTCGTGCGCATAGGGTTTCGCAACATCCCTGACCTTTTCATCGGTTTTTCTTCGTAGTAGGTGGTCTAGATATCTAGCCGCCTGTACAAACGACATCGAGACTCGTCTGACACTAGTCAGCGACATTTCTAGGCGCTAATCAAGGAGGCGACAAATTCAGACAGTAGGTTTTTGCTATAGATCTTCTATTTTTTGTAGCCTATGTTGATTTTTCTGATTTATAGCAGTTTAAAAAAAATCATGTTCACCTATTCATTTTAGGTTTTTTATCATATTTTAGGCCTTGTTTAACATCTACCATTAGGGCAGAAACTATTTGTTTGACATTAGAGTTACGGTTCCTTGAGGAATCTCTCTCTAACTAAAACAATTGGGTTGGGTGAACCAGACCAGTTCAAGTCGCTCACCCATGCTTAGTTCCCGATTGTGATAGTTAGGTTAGACCCTTAAGGTGTTTTAGGGATATGGTACTGTCTCCTCTCATCTCCCTAAGGAAGTAATATACCTTAATAGAGACCCGATACTCTATTGTTTTTTGCTTATTTATTGCTTTGTGGTGTGTTAGAAAATGACCCTAAGGACAGAATCCTGGGTTGTGGGGCCCTCTATAGAGAGAAAAACCCACAGCCTAGGTCCCCTTTGTAGATCTCCCAAAGATCTAAGGGCGGTACCGTAGAAGAAAAATCCCAATGAGTGTAACCTTAGTTTCCCAAAAGAAAAAAAAACCTTTTAACCCCTTTGCCATGGGAACCCAACAAGTTGAGAGGACGTAGGTTTAATTAAGCTATTAATTAACAACTTCAACAAAACTCACGTTCGGTCTAAAACCCTCTTGATTAATTAGACTTATTTGGCGTGCCTTCTGTCTAAGACAGATTTTGGCTGTTGGGACAGACAGGCATTTAAGCCGCCTATCGAACCAACACCTGTCTCTGTCGCCAATCCTATTGGTGACGAGATCTAACACCGCTACGTACAAAGACATCAAGCGAACAACGCATTGTGTGCCTTGATTACGGGTGGTTTGGTCCTTGGTTTGCATAACAAGTTACAAGGAGATTTTGAAATGATTCTGATTACCACAAGCCCTCTCGCACTTTGTTTGCATCAAGAGTTGTAATTTTCCTCTTTCTTAGAACATTTGTAATAGGATGAAAGTTATAAATAGTCTGTAATTCTTTCTCATTATAGCTAAAACTTGTAATAACCTTGCAAAGAAAAGAAGAACCACAAGGGAAGCCGGTTGGTGCTATCAAGGGTCCAACAGGAGTGGTTGCGTTCGTACATCGATCCTCTCAACATGCTAACCCTAGACGTGACAACTGCCATAGCATCTTTAGCCCAGGTTGATAGCCCCGAAACCTAGCATGAGTTCCTCTTCAATCCCCTGACCTCCAACGTCTAGTAGTAGGGTACACCAAGGATCGTTCAGCAACAAGGTTGCTAAAAGTTCCCCTACGTATTTATACCGTACAACTACTCCATCAAGGGCTCTACCCCTACAGTTTCTACATCAGATATAGAATAGTGCATTGCGGAGGAAGGCGAAGGGGAAGAAGAAGCAAATTACTCCCAATCATGGAATCCCTCCTTTAGTCACATGCTTACAGAAACTATGATAGGACCAATGTCAGTGAATTTCCATCAATTGCCTAAGGGAACAAGTAACCAGGCGTCCCAACTCCAGGTGCAACATCACTCTGCTGGGATGGTCGGAAATACACAAAGCCAACTCTCACATGGATCTCCCCTCCTATGACCCCAAGGCCTGCTGACCACACCCACACTGTCCGCTTTCGGGAGCATTCATACCGTACCACCCATTCCTACCATCAACTTCCCAAACCAAAGTCCACTAACACCATCTGCTGTCACAACCATCTATCCCTCCACTCAGCAGATCCCTCAACCACCACTGAGCCACGTTCTACACTTCTTAGGGGCAACCCAACTGCCCACATCACCTGCAGTGCAACCCTAATTCTCTCCAACTCAACCTGCACCTTTCCCTCTACCATACAATACCCCTCAGCTATACCAACCCCAGCAGACTCAAGGGTACCAGATCCACGGGCAACCAGCCATTCCGAGCCCAGACATCAAGCGCCTTATCTCTGAAGCAATGGCAGATGCAGGAATAACATCAAAGGCGCTCATCAGCTTTGACACTTCTAAGTTCCCTCACTTCAACTTACCTCTAGAATTCAAGCTACTGAAGATGAGGAAATATGATGGGACTAATGATCCAAGAAACCACCTTACCATGTTCACTATGGATGCACTCCCATATAGACACAACCATTGGCTTATGGTCTATCTCTTCTTCAAAACACTAGAAGGTGACGCTTTAAGGTGGTTTGACACTCTCACTGCCTATGATCTCTGGGACTTCAAGACTGTGGAATAAAGGTTCCTTAATCAGTACGTCACTACGTACCGTACAAGCCGACCATTGGAGACCTCACAATGGAGAAGATGAAGTCGAATGAAAATCTCATCACCTTCGCAAGCAAGTGGAGGGACATGGCGGCCAGGTCAGAATGCTATATACTAGTGAGCCAAGTTATGGACATCATCGCCAGAAACACTATAGGGGCACTCAAGGCAGGCCTGCTAATTGGAGACTTCCACACATACCCTTAGCTCTACTAGCGTGCTGCAAAGTTCCTTCGTAACATGGACGATTTGCCATTCCTAGAACCAGAGGTGAAGGGCAAAAGGAAGACTACCAGACACACTGTTGAAGGAATTGTTGGATACTAAGGCTTCTCTAGAAAGGGGTTGAATAGAGAATCTCCGATTTTTGATAAATTTTGACCTTTGATAAGCAAATTATGAAGATAATAAAAATCAATCACATAAACATTCAACCACAAGTATTCAGATAATTATAGTGGTTCAGCCAACCCCGGCATAGTCCACTCCTCAAGTTCCCCACTTGAGATTTACCCCTTTTTATTCAATAACAATAATTTTACAAGCAACAATTTTACCTTGCTTGTTGCCTCAAACAGCAATTCCATTCTCCTACCCGGAGAATAACTCAAAGCAACTTGATTACAAGAGTAGCCCTTACACAGCTTATAGGAATGGAAATGGAAGCTCAAAATGACATGGAGCGAAGCACGAATGGAATTTTTAGCTCAATCACTTGATGCACTAGAAGTATGATAGCTCAGTATCTTCGATGTTTTTCTGAGGTGCATATGGACCTTGATTTATAGTAATGAGTTTACCTCTAAGTGTGACTAACGACTAGTAAATCTTTTGTTTCCTGACAGTAGATTCGGTATGCCGAAATTCAATCGGTCGACCGAATTTTGTAACGGTCTGGTTAATTCGGTATTCCGAAATATTGTGGTGTGCCGATTTTTCTTTCAACTCCCTTTGTTCCTTGAAATTCGGTGTGCCGTCTGATGTTCCGTTTTTTCCTGATTCGATATTCTGAAAATATTCAGTATGCCGTTTTTGCTTTCAACATCCTTTGTTCGTTGAAATTCGGTGTGCCGTCTGATGTTCCGTTTTCTCTTGATTCGGTATTCCGAAAATGTCTGGTATGCCGATTTTCATATTACATGTGACTTAAAAATTTACACATCCTTTCTTGTATAATCTACCTTTACAAATCAGTATCTTGTTTTTACATCTTATGAATACAAATATATGATTTTGCAAGGCAACCTCTTTGCTTTCTTCACATAGCCTTTTATAGCCACCTGTGCTTAAAAACAACTATATTGTTATCATCAAAATTAATGTAAGATTTTTCCAACAATCTCCCCCTTTTTGATGATGACAAAACAAAAACTCCCCCTATCAATAAGCATGTATCTATGAATGATGTATATGAATTCAGGAAGAAATTTTAAGTATGCCATGTATCATTTATTTTTATAGCTGTATGAAATCAATCAATTAATTTAACAGATATGCATTTAGATATCTTTTAGAGGATTATTTTAAAAGATAAGACAATCATATAATTTTTATGTCTAAATATGTCCTCCCCCTTTTTGTCATAATCAAAAGGATCTGGATGATTAGAAATTGAAGTTTGTCCTTAAAAAATAAAACCAACCAATGTGAGAAATGAAACATTAAGCTAGAAAGTACTAATGTGATAAAGTTGAATATCTTTGGGACAGAGTACAAAATGTATCAAGGGTGATACAAACACTCGCACAAGCACTCAAGACTTAGGAGGCGAGTTCATATGAAGATATTCTTGCATATCGGCATGATACTCTTCAAGTTGCTTATGGTAAGCTTCTAACTTAGTGTGAGTGATTTTGGGTGATTCCTCAAGCCGAGTGAGAATGAGATCCATTTTTGCTTCGTTTTCTTCATGCTGCTGTTGTTGTCGAAGCTTAATGTCATTGATTTGTTGTTGGAGCATGTCAATCTTCTTGGTAATGGAGTCAACGTCGTCTTCTACAGAGCTTTTGGAGTCTTTTTCAACGTGAGGAGCAGTAGAGGTGGATGGAGGAATACTTTTTGGAGCCCTGGACCTATCAATTGCTTGTTCCATTTTGTCTATGGCCGACATTCCTAAGAGTTTTGTCTTGACAAACATTCTAGATTCATTGTCAAAAGGAACATCAAAGTATTCAAATAGATAGGTAAGGAGAGAGCCAAAGAATAACTTGGTCTTGACATGGGTCATGCAATGAACATTAACTCGAGCCCAATTGACTTGGATTTTCTTAGTAATGGCATAAACGGCTTTACATGTGAGTTCACTAAGTTCATCAAAATGGCCTTTCTTTTGAACA